>JAYESA010002225.1:0-27632 GCA_036927795.1 Iris macrosiphon
GCCAAGCCTGGGGGAAGGGTCGAAGTCCCCTCGGTTTCTTCTGACGAGGGGGAGGAATCTGGTACTCCGGATGAGCCTCTGGTGTCGTTGCCGAGGTGTGTAGTGCCTCTGTCGGCGGGGGCTCTGGTAGTCTCTTCCGGGAAGCGACGGGCTTCTGCTCCGAAGGAAGCTTCCCTTCGTAAGAGGAGGAAGGAGACGGTTGCTCGTCCTCTCCGTATTCCTGGTGTTGAGGTTCCTGGGAATGAGCCTACATCTCCCTGTATCAGGGATGATTCTTTGGCCGGAGGTTTCTCGCCTTTCAGAGGGGGACCTTCTACAGTTCTGGCTGGCGGCGCCGGAGAGTCCTCGCTAGAGGCTGCTGTCGCTGCGGCTGCTCCAAGCAGCGGAGCGGGATTGCCTGCGTGGCCCCAACAGATGGGAGAATCTTCCCTGAGGTCAGTAGCGGGCAGAGTTACTCCTGCGTTAGCGAGACTCCGGCTGATGAACCTCGACCGCGTCTCGGGGAAGGCTTGACCGAACTCTTAGCGATGTCGGTCGGCCCACCTCCTTCTCCAGGTATGACAGTTCGTATCGTGTTATTAAGGCGTGGCTTAGCTACATCTGCTGCAGATGCGTCGTATATGCCGTTGGCTCCGGGTAAATGTTGTTTCGATGTCTCCTCCTAGGAGGATTACCACTGTGTTTGACATTTTGCTTTCTTGTCCTCTTTTCAGGGGATGACGTCCACGGGGAGCATGGCGTTGAAGCGCCTTCCGGCTTTGTTCTGGCTCCTGGCGGTGACGTGGAGGCGCCGGATTTTGAGGCAGGAGTGTCTTCGGGGGCTAGCTCGCCTGGGGAGGTTTCATCGTCTCAAGGGGAGGACGAACCTGTCATCGTGACCTTGCCTGTTGCGAGTATGCCGATGACTTCGATTATCGCCATCGTACCTTCTTCGGGCGTGCCACCTGTTGAGGCAACGGTGACTACCTCATCTGCAATTGTGGCCGCTTCGGGCGCTCAGTCGGGTTTAGTCGCGTTGATCGAGCAGCATTCCAGCCTCGTCTACACTGGCTTAAAAACGATGATACCGATGGTATTGGCGAAGAACCTTGACTTCGAGCTCCTGAAGAAGACTTCTCAGCTTTCGATCGAGGTTGTCAGGGGGCTTGGCAATCCTGGAGTGGCTGACGCTCTGGAGGCGGTGGTTAATGGTTTAGAGCAACCTATTAATGAATACTTGTAGCGGACTGAGGGCAGCCTTGATGCTGATGTCCAGGCTCGGTACGACCTTATGTCTGAGCGGTTCGCTACAAAGCTTGAAAGCCTAGACAACTCTATCCAGACACATAAGCTGGAGATGGATAGGAGAAGAGCTGTTGTGGAAGAAGCCCTTGCCGTTGAGATGCAGTGTCGATCCGAGCATGAAGGGAATGCGGCGAGGGCCTCCAAGCTGCGGGGAAAACTTGCTCGGGCAGAGGAGTGGGCTTCCCAGTCGTTGGCAGGTTTGGAGGTAGCGACTGGTCGACTGAGCGAAGCGCGACGGGATCTGGACCGTGCGGAAGTTGCCCGTACGGGCTGTCTTCGGGCAAGGGCTAATCTGACCCTTACTCATACTTCGGAGGCACGGCTGGAGCAGGCTCGCGCCGATGCTTTGGCCCTTAGGAATGAGAGGATAGCTGTACTGGAGCGGCAGATTCATGGCCTGATTACTCCGCCATCTTGATGTACCCGTTCCTATGTAATTCTGCCTTCTTCGGGAATGAATAACAACGACTCTTTTCTGACTGTTTTAGACCCATTATTTCGGAATGTAAATGACAGGTTAGGTGAGAGTGATATCAGAGGTAGTATGGACGTGATAAACTCTCGATAAACTTTTTAGCGGGACATATCTATTCAGAGGTCATGCGGACATGATAGAGTGTAACCCAACTAATTATATTTTTGGAAGTAGTTTTGTCAGAATCGAGGTCCTTGCTATTTTCCTCTTTGAGTAGGAGAGATTAGGCATAGTACCTTTTCAGGAATTTGCCGTTGATAGGAGCCATTAACAGATCTCCGTTGGGCTGGGCTATCCTGTAGGCGCCGTTTGAGAATGTTGTCTCGATCACATAAGGGCCTTCCCATTTGGGCTGGAATTTGCCTTTACTTCTGTGAGTTAGAATCATCGGCCTTCTCACGGCTAGAACTAGCTCGTCGACTTTGAACACTCTTTCCTTTACTTTATGATTGAAAGCTTTGGAAATGCGTGCTTGGTAGAGCGCGATGCGCTGCTGAGCTTGGAGGCGTTTCTCGTCTAATCCTTCCAGCTCTTAGAGCCTCAACAGGTCATTCTTTTCTCGAGTCAGCTCACTAATCACGGCTATTCGGAGCGACGGGATCTGGATTTCGATAGGAAGGACCGCCTCGCTTCCGTAGACTAGTGAAAAGGGGGTACAACCTGTTAGTGTCCGTACCGTTGTGCGGTATGCCCAGAGACATTCGCCCAGCTTCTCGTTCCAGTCTCTTTTGTTTGAAGAAATAAACTTCTTCAGGAGTTTGATAATGGTTTTGTTGAAGGCTTCCACCAAACCATTAGCATCTGGATAATATGCCGTAGAGGCAATGTTGTGTATCCGGTTATTATCGCAAAACCGATAAAACGCTTGGCTGATGAACTGAGGTCCATTATCGTGGATTATCCTTCGGGGAATCCCAAAGCCATAAATGACATGGTGCTTGATGAAGCTGATTACGTCAGACGCCTTTACTTCAGCCAGAGGGATTGCTTCGGCCCATTTGGAAAAGTAATCTGTGATGGCCAGTATGAACCGGTGGCCTCTGGAGGAAGACTGGTGAATGGGCCCAACGATATCCATACCCCAGGCTTCGAAGGGCCAGGATGCAATCGTAGGATGTAGATATTCAGACGGTTGATGTATGAAGTCTGCATGGACCTGGCAGGCCCTGCATCATTTTGCATAGCTGATCGCGTCTGTGATCATAGTGGGCCAGTAATAGCCCATTCTCCTGATGCGGTCCTGCAGCTTAGGACCGGGCTGATGCGCTCCGCATACGCCGTCGTGAGCTTCACGGATAATCTGCTGTGCCTCGGCGCCAGCGAGACATCTTAACAGCAGTCCGTCGTAGGTCCGGCGATACAGGTATTGTGAAGATGCATCGAAGTAGAAGCGTAACGATCGTCTCTTGACGGATACCGCTTCTTTGGGGTCCTCTGGCAAGATTCCATATGCCACGAAATCTATGAAGGGACTCGTCCAATCTCTTATAGGAGGATCGACGTTTATAGCGTAGCTGCGTTCTAGGTGACAGTTGTTCTTCACACAGAATAAATCTCTGTTAAGAAGGATTACCGAATCCTGCCTTCTTATAGGGGTGGCTAAGTCCGCAGCTAGGCTGGCCAGGGCATCAGCTTCCAGATTCTGAGATCGAGGTACATGCTCTAGGAAGAACCCTTTGAACGTCATGGCTATCTCGACCGTTGCTTGGTGATAGGGGATGAGGTCTGGATTCCGGACTTCGTATATCCCTCTGACTTGGTTGACGATGAGCAGAGAATCGCCGAAAGCTTCCAGGGATTCCACCCCAGCTCTTTAGCGACTTGGAGCCCGATTAGCAGGGCGTTGTATTCTGCCACATTGTTGGAGCAGGGCTCGCTAAGAGAATATGCTCGGTAGATGATGAGCTGATCTGGAGTAACTAGGACGACTCCTACTCCTGAAACGACGTTTCCCTTAGGACCGACTCTGGAGGCGCCATCGAAGAATAGTTGCCATACGTCACTTTCTCTTGCAAAATTACATTCCGCAACTTCATCGGGGATGTCTTCGTATAGTTTGGAGGTTTCCGGGATTGGATGAGCTGCTAGGAAGTCGGCCAGCGCTTGGCCTTTGATGGACTTCTGTGGGACGTAGACCATGTCATATGGCGTCAGTAGCATTGCCCAAGTTGCGAGTCGGGAGTTAAGGGCACTTGGCTTGCTCATCAGCACCCGGAGAGGGTTGATCCTGGAGATGATATGAATAGTCTGGCCGGCGATATAGTGTCACATCTTCTGGACAACGAACATCAGAGCCAAGCATTCCTTCTCCACTGGGTTGTACCGGTATTCGGCCCCGACCATCATCCTGCTGAGGTAATAGATAGCCTGTTCATGACCCGCATCGTTCTTCTGTGCAAGAAGAGCTCCTAGCGAATGATCCATTGCCCGAACGTACAGCAAGAAGGGTTTTCCCATGACGGGAGGCACCAGAACTGGTGGACTGGTTAGGTAGCGCTTGATATCCCCAAACGCTTGCTGGCAGGTTTCGTCCCATATGAAGGACACACCTTTCTTCATGAGGTGAGAGAAGGGCTGACATCTCCCCGAGAGGTTGGATATGAATCGCCGGATGTAAGCCAGACGTCCTTGGAACCCCCTGAGTTCCCTCAGATTATGGGGTGGTCGCATTGCTACGATCGCCTGGACTTTGTCAGGGTCTACTTCGATGCCTCTGGCGGTAATGACAAATCCCAGGAATTTGCCACTGGATACCCCCAGAAAGGACTTTGTAGGGTTCATCTTGAGTTGATGCTGGCGCATTAACTCGAATACCGCCCTCAGGTCTCGAACGTGATCACCTTTGAGGCGGCTTTTGACAGCTATGTCGTCCACGTAACATTCTACTGTCTTGCGTAACTGCTCACGGAATATGTTACTCATAGCTCGTTGGTATGTAGCCCCGGTGTTCTTTAATCCGAAGGGCATGACCGTATAGCAATATACCCCCAGTGGTGTCCGGAAGGCAGTGTGCTTTTCGTCTTCCGGATGCATCTTGATCTGATTGTATCCCGAGAACCCGTCCATAAAAGACATGCGCTCGAAGCCGCAGGTGTTGTCGATCATGATGTCCGTGATGGGAAGGGGGAATTCATCTTTGGGGCAGGCCGCATTCAGATCTCGGTAGTCGATGCAGATACGTACCTTCCCATTTTTCTTTATGACTGGGACAACGTTGGCGACCCAGTCGGGATGTTGTTCTTCCCGGAGAAAACCGCAGGTTATCAACTTCTTGACTTCGTCCTCGATGGCGTCCATCATATCCGGATGAAACCGACGTTGGTGTTGTTTCACTGGCTTCGAATCGGTCGAAATATTGAGCTTATGAGTAGCTACCCTCGGGTCTAGGCCTGGCATGTCCTCATAACCCCATGCAAAGACGTCGACATATTCCTTTATCAGCTGTATGATCTCTTCCTTTTCAACTGGGGGAAGATTGTTACTGACAAATATTGGCTTTGGTGAGAGCTCACCCCCAACATTGACTTGGATAACTTCGTCCTTGGTGGGAGGTTCTCTCTACTCGAAGCAGAATTCCCACTGTGTATCCATTTGTTGAGCCCAGGGGTCGTTCTCGAACGGCTCAAACTTTGGGGTTGTGACTCCATCGGGGATGGAGGTACACATCTGCTCAGAGGTGATATGGACATGGCAGTTTTTATGGACTTAACATCACTGGCGTGCTTAGAATTTAAGTACGGATGTTAAGTGTAGATGACAATCAATATCAGAGGTAATATGGACATGATGATTGACGGCCGAAAGTTTTATTCAGAGGTAATATGAACATGACAAACTTTTGTGATTGTGACTCCATCGGGGACGGAGGTACACATCTGCTCAGAGGTGATATGGACATGACAGTTTTTGTGGACTTAACATCACTGGCGTGCTTAGAATTTAAGTATGGATGTTAAGTGTAGATGACAATCAATATCAGAGGTAATATGGACATGATGATTGACGGTCAAAAGTTTTATTCAGAGGTAATATGAACATGACAAACTTTTGTGATTATGACTCCATCGGGGACGGAGGTACACATCTGCTCAGAGGTGATATGGACATGGCAGTTTTTTTGTGGACTTAACATCACTGGCGTGCTTAGAATTTAAGTACGGATGTTAAGTGTAGATGACAATCAATATCAGAGGTAATATGAACATGATGATTGACGGCCGAAAGTTTTATTCAGAGGTAATATAAACATGACAAACTTTTGTGATTGTGACTCCATCGGGGATGGAGGTACACATCTGCTATCCCGCTGAAGTGATCGTTCCCTTGTTTTTTATAAACGTAGAGTGATAACCTTAGCATCGATTAATTCCTGAATTCTCCTTTTTAGCACATAGCAGGTCCTTGTAAGGTGATGAGTGTACCGATGGAAGAGGCAATAATCCGGGTCATCGACTCTGTCGGCCCTCTCAGGGTATCTGATGTCGGGTAGCTGAAGCTTATGTCCCCCCCTCAATATATTGAAGATTTTAACTATGTCATCTTCTTTGAAGGAGAAAGTTCCTTTTGGTCGCAGGGCTCCTGATGCCTGAGTTTCACGGTCTTCTGGGAAGATTGTCGTTGTTGTATCATCTTCGACTCTCGAGGACCTTCCGCCCTAGCCTTGGACGCTGCTTTGTTTCGTCGAGGTGAGTTACCCCCGGACACGCTGTGGCCTCTGGTCAAAGAAACTGATTCAGCAGGAGTTGCCTCTGGTTGTACAGGATTAGATTTTGAAGTTTTGGGTTTTGCAGCATATCCCAACCCGAAACGAGTTTGTTGATGGTGAGAAGTACCCTGCAACGGTGTTCGTCGGCCTTTTCCATAGTTGAGGCCTTGCTTTGATTTTAAATCATAACCCATATTCTGTATAATCTTCAAAGCTTGTGGGCTATACCTGTGGATTTGCATTTTCCCACTCTCAGACTCGCAGAATTCTTTCTGTTCAACCGGACCGCTCCGCTTGTGTTTGAAGACTATCGGATGCTGATCGTCGCGGGTAGGAGGGACAATAAAGGCTTTATTTTCATATGGTTCATACATCATGATGACATTAGATGTTGTTGCATCTTCCCATACGATCGCTCCCCGTTTGACAGTTAGGGGTTCTAAAACTTGTTTACGACTCCTGTCTTTGTCTTTCTGGATCAAATAGGTATGCAGGTCAGGAGGTTTTACAGAAGAAGAAGACGAAGGCTTGTTTCTTCTGTTCCCATCAGCGGGTATGCGGAGGATGGGCACCATGGTTTCCCCTATGCCACCTGTATACAACAGGTTGGCCATCTGGGCGGCGGATAATCCCCTGGGAGGGAGTCTTTCCGCGATCTGAGCTTGTTTTACGCCGAGAGACTGTGCCTGGCGTAACTTAGGGATTCGCTCAGTCTGGCGTAAAGCTGGAGAGGCCCTCAGTTGGCCACTAGCTTCTCGCGTAATCCGGAGAATAGGCGGATCATTCTTTTGCTGGCGTAAAGGCCGAGTAGTTGAGTATTCGCCCGCTTGCTTCCCCTTGCGGAGATCGCAGCGCTCATCTGGTTCACCGTAGAGGTCAGATATCGTCCTGCGCCTGGAGCGTGATCTGTACTTCTGATTTGGCGTTGAGGCACCATCAGAGGTTTTGTCTGTACCGCGCGTAGCGGGAGACAGGTTCCTACGCGTGGAGCGCAGGGGATACTTCTGGGTCAGCGCTGAGGCTTTGCCCGAAGTTTTGTCTGTACCGTGCGTAGCGGGAGACTAATTTCTGCGCGTATAGCGCAGTGGATACTCCTGGGTTAGCGCTGAGGCTTTACCAGAAGTTTTGTCTGTACTGCGCGTAGCGGGAGATTGAATTTTATGTACGGGGCACGGAGGGAGCGATGCTACCACCTCATTGGTCAGAGAGATCGGAGAGATCGGAGAGTCCACAGGAACGGCGAAGGATGTCTTGGGCATCCACACTTTGCGTAGCTTCCTGTTATCTTCGACGGAGAGAGAGTGAGAGCTACTCCCAGTCCGAAGTATGTCTTCGTAGGCAGACTGGTCAAAATGAACGACCAGTGTCTTCTTCACGGTTCCTACAGATACCGCATCGTGTTGAGCAATTACTTCCTCGTCAGAAGAGAAAGACGTCCCCAGCAGAGTCGCCATCTTGTTTGTGGTATTAAACGAAAGAATGAAAGTGTATTTCAATGACAGGGTTTATACGAGACTCGTGCCCTTTGGTTTACAAACAAACTTGTACAATTCGATCCTATATGAGGATGCGGGAGTACAATTTATTTAATCTGGGTATAAATTGCTATAGGTGTCTGATCTGCGGTCGATCACTTTAGCCCTTGGACTACACGATGTTGAAGAAGTGCCGTGGAAGACAGGATGCAGCTTCGGAGGTTGCGAAGGAGGGTGGATGCGCGATGCTGAAGGTCGTCGCTCCCTATTCCTTGCCTGAGCTCTGTATTCTTCTCTCTCTCTCTGTCTCTCCCTCTTGATCTCCGGTTCGGTGACCTTGTTCGATCCTTCTTTCAAAGTTTTGAGCTTTGATCTGATATTGGTATTCTTGGCCAAATTTTCCGACCTGGGATCTGATATCGGTTTCTTGACCAATTTTTTGACCTTGTTCCCCATTGACAGGGGCCTCTATTTATAGAGTCTTTGGTGACAGTGACCACTCCGTTGGTATAGCAACCGAGGAGTGGACAGTGGAGCACCCTTTTACACAACGGTTAAAGTAACCAATGCCTGCGTAATAATGACCTTTTGAGTGAGCAAGTGACGCGCGTCCAACTAAGGGGACGAAATGCGTATATCTGCTGCGGAGATCACGGCATAGAAGCCACGTAGGTAGGTATCCCTTGTGTAGAAGAGGTTGGCGTAGAAGCCAAATGTCTGTCACCTTGGCGTAGAAGCCAAATAGACATAGAAGCCGAGTAGGCGTGGAAGCCGAGTAGTCGTAGAGACTGAGGGGGTGTGGAAGCCGAGCAGTCATAGAAGCCGAACAGGCATAGAAGCCGAGTAGTCGTAGAGACTGAGGGGGCGTGGAAGCCGTAGGAGCACAGATCCTGAATGGGCGTAGAAGCCGCTGCGTACCGTGCCAGGGTGCTGATGTGGACGTCTTTAGCCGAAATTACGGCTTTTGGAGATCAAATCTTTGGCAGAGATTTGCCATCATCCTGTGCATTAAATGCGGAGACGTACCTTGAGGTAAAACTGTCACCGCTCTGTGCGTTTTGACGGAGGAACGTGCCTTGAGGGGACACTGTCACCGCTCTGTGCGTTTTGACGGAGGGACGTGCCTTGAGGGGACACTGTCACCGCTCTGTGCGTTTTGACGGAGGGACGTGCCTTGAGGGGACACTGTCACCGCTCTGTGTGCTTTGGCGGAGAGACGTGCCTCGAGCCCTGTACGAAGCGCAGCTTTTGACGTGGCAGGCGGTTTGTCTTCTACGGAGCGTAAAATAGCCCATGTTTGCCTGTGTAAAACAAGGCAGCGTGTTCTCTTTGCACGCGAAAGAGCAGTTTACGCCGGGGGATTTTAGTAAGCGCCGGTTTGGTGATATTTTAACCAAATCCTCTGCATTAAATGCTGAGATCTGCCATCATACTATGGAGAACGTCCCGAAGGGTCTGCCCCCGTTCCCAGCCGTCGTTTGGGTAGCTGTGCAGCACTTTTTGTCAGGAGTCAGAGGTTAGGTTTACTGTGTGACTGGACAGTTTCTTTTCGGGAATACGAAGCGTTCCTCGTACGCTTTAACGCTGCTTTGAGAGCGGCTGGGTTTTACGCCATGGAGGCGATGAAGAACCCTATTTTATGCTGGATGGCTCTGAAGGCCTCTGCTTACGCTGCTCTGTATCAAGACGCTGCGTAGATCTTCCAAGCGTTTTTTTCATGCTTCTACACCAGTGTACTGACACTACGTTGCTCTTGAGGGTCTGTCTCAAGTTCACGGTTAATCGAATACAGCACCGTGTGTACACGTAGCTAGGGTGTACACGTGTTCTGTCATCGATCGTGTGCCTCAAGACATTAGTTCTAATTTATGGTTTTACGGAAATTATATTACGTCTAGTACCATTCCTGGTCCTTACCTATCCATGTTCAGTACACCTGGTTTGTCCAGGTTGTTATAGATGGTTTTACCAGTCATTTATAACAATTTCAGTTCTGAGGACAATTACTGAGTTATTAATTACCATCTATTAGTCATCTAAGCATTATGATTAATCCTTCACATAACCAAAATTAGGGTTTTTAATTGTTAACTCGTATCCATGCAATGATATGACACAATGGCATAATGAGGTTAACCAATGATCGACGCTCGTTACCTGGTCGGGGTCGAGTGAGGCCTGGCTTGTCCGCTGCTATTGCTCCGGCGTGTAAGGGCTCCGTCCGGCGACAACTAGCAAGGCAGCAGCGGTGGCGACAGCAGCAGGCGCGACAGCGGCAACAACGCGCGGGGGTCGGGTTGGCTCCGCGGCGGCTCGTCGCTCAGCGTGCGGCTGCGTCGGCTGAAGGGACAGCGGCAGCGGTGGGATGGCAGCGGGTCGGTGAGATGGCAGCGGGTCGGCGGTGACAGCGGGTCGGGGGAGAAATATGTGGCTCCGGTGATGGTGATGGATCGGTGATGATGATGGTTGGCGTAGGGGAGTATGCAGCTAGGGTTTGGGTTTATGAGGGGTTGTTTAGTTTTGGGTTTACATGGAGGAAGTTGAGTACTTATATATAGGGAATGACATTCGGGCTTGGTCTTGGGGTTGGGCCTGCCAGGGTCCAAGGGTCTGGTTTGGTCAGGCCTAGTTGGAGTGGATTTCATTTGAGTTTAATTAATTTAATAATTGTAAGGTGCTCTCTAAGGAATATGGCGTAGCTAAGTTGAGACGCAACAACGAGCATTTATTTCTGCACAAAGGTCCGAGGGGTAGTCCGGCATATCTAAAAAATGTTCGTGTCATTGGGTCGAAGGTATTTGCTAGTGTGGCTTTCCAACCTCGTAGCAATGGTGCGGTGTAATAAGACATATAGTTGTTTGCACAAAATCCTAATTAAATTCGATTATCCCTATTCTCTAGTTTATTATAAATTTATTTATTTCAAATAAATCCCTAAATTGGTTGAGGGGGTTTACAGAGTGCGTCCCGCCAAACAAGACCGTCTCGTCACGTACCAATTATACCAAAAGGCGCGTATGGTATATCCTGATGTGTGTGCTTTCGCGAAAGCTAATTTAGACGTGTGCGCGTCGAAATCAACCCGTATCCGTAAAAAAGTTTTCGTATCGTGACTTTAGTAAAATACTACATCATTTTGTGTACGCTCGTCGAAATGTGACAAAACTTACGCCATTGGATTCGTGGTATCACGCAGGTCCTGTGACCCAAGTTTCACACAATTTTGAGACAGTTGACCAAGTCACCTATTTGCGGGCCCCACGGTTGACTATAAGGGCGAATTTGTGTTCGACTCACAGGAATCAAAAATTGGACATACCTTTGAGTTTGTATTGATATTTAGAATTTGTTTGATCTATAATTTATTCTATTTAGATATCTTTACCTCTGGCACACATTTCGGTGCAAGGTGGCCCACATGTAGACCCGCTTTGACCCAAAATTACCGTTATGCCCCTGTGTCCAAATTGGACGAAAGGGTAGTATTTTCTAGATATCTTGCTTATTTTGGGAACGTTGGTTTATTTCAGCATCCAGAGACGTCATAGTTTCTGATCCCTTGTGCTTGACACCTGGACGTTTATACTATGCAGCTTTCTTGCCAGGCAAGTATACTTTGCCATTGTACTATGATTTATATTTCATATGATACATGCATTTTATTTTTGTCATTTGGTTCATATATTTTAACTGCTATATAAACTGCGCGTCCAAGAATAACTTGGGTGCAACGATAGTGACATCGTATTTTGTCTTTATTATATATTATGCATGTCGACCTAGTTTTACGAGACCATCACATGATCATGAGGCATTCTTATATTTCTTTTGGCTGTAACACATTTCTTACACGAGTTTTGAGTTTCATATAGATCACGGACTTACGTATTGACTGATCATTAGTACGTATGGGACGTTTGATAGAAAATAACTGCTGATAGAATTTGCACAGTTAGAAGACTTGGCAGTTATTAGAAGTCTTATCGTGTCATGGATATGACATGCTTAGAGCATGGGGTGGGAAGGACAACAAGTAAGGCGTTTGGGCTCCTTTGTACTTTCCTTGTGTAACCCGTATGATCTGCCAGAGATGCGCGGTCATGATGACCCCTATATATCATTATTATCAGGCGGCCTCTGACGTTCAAAAGATATCATGCTTTATAGGCCCCTGATTCTCTGAGAGAATCATGTCAATCCTATTTTGGCCAGATAGCCCACGTGTTAGAAAATTGTTCTCAAAGTACATTCACAAAGATAGTTAGGCGACCCATTGGATGTCTATTTTCAGTACTTTATTAGCATGCTTCTATGTATCTTGTTATGTCCCTGTGAGGACCTGGTCCCTTTCCAAGTGTAGATAATCATGACTATTTGTAGGAGCACGGATCATGACTTGCTACTTCGATCTCTTTCGAGGAGGTCTTCTCTTCGAGCCTCATTGTTCATTATATGTACATATTTTTTTCTCTTATATCCTAGTTTGGTAGTGGATTTGTCTCCACCCAACTACTTATTCTTATCAAGCATCTTATACTTGATTCAGTTATATAGTTGATTGGCTATTCATTTTTATTTGATTCTGAGGATAAGATTTAGTTATGTCCTGTGACTTGTGATAAATATATACCACTTGTGAATTATTGTTCATAATACAGCGTACATATGTGTTATGGATTCTATATATTGGAGTCTCCATATACTTACGGCTGACATGCTTACGTATTCCTAGTCCTACATATTTTAGGACTGGGGCGTGACAGTGGCATATACTGTAAACCCCCATAAATTTTTAGAATTTTAAAAAAAGAATTTTTGAAATTTCTTCTAATTTTTAACTAATTAAAATAAATGTTTTCTGGTATTAAATTAATTATGTGATTTTATTAAATATTAAAATATTATGAAAATAATATTTTTGGATGTAAAATAAGTAATTAGACTTACTGTAATTTTTCTGGAATTTATTGGACCAAAAAACTAGTTTTAAAGACCTAAAGAAAATATTTTTAAATAAACCATAATAAACCAACTTGAACCGAACCAAATCCTGAACCGAACTGAACCCTGACTCAGACCCAACCCTAGCGGGTCAGATCCGGGCCTAAAATCTGAAACCTGACCCGAACCCACTACTCGCTCCCTAATTTTCCCCGACCCTGCAGCTCCCCGACTCTCCACCTTCCCGCCCGTACGACTCACCCACCGACCGGCCACCCGTTCATCCCGAGCCCCGGTACCTCCTAAACCGTCGTCGAGCTCCACTATTTAAACCTGTCGAACCCTACAGCTATTTCCACCGCCATCACCACCACCTTCTCCCTCCGGCGATGACCCTCCATCGCGAACCCCGCATCTTCAGCCTCCGATGTGTAACACCCTGTTCCGCTCAAGCGGACTGCCGTCTCAATCGGCAATCGTATAGCTGTCCCGACCCGCTTTGCCTCGATCAAGAAGCAAAGGATATCCAGACTTGTCCCTACAGGAATCCGGCTTGGACTTTCAGAGGCTCGCTCAGACGTATCGCTCTACCGAGGCGAATCATCGCTAAGGTGGGTGGCTACGGTGAACTTGTCTTTGTTCAGCCAGCACACATAAAATCTGGAATGTTTATGCTAGTCGCTAGGTGATTCACCCCCTGCATGCTAATAAATCCAACGCACCTAGCTAAGGGAATAATCCTAACTTGTATTGCTTGCTAGAACATGGAAATGAAATACTGCTTGTATTCAGACCCTCGCATGCTAAGTCCCCTAACGATTTCATCTCTCGACTTACCTTCGGGCCCGAGCAAATGTGTCTGCTTATGTTCCTTAGAAACGCATGCTTGTCTGTTGTATGTTGCCTTGTATTCATCCAAACCCCGGAAGACTACTAAGTAGTCGTTCCGTGCCTGAACGAACCTGCAAGTGTCCGGGACCGTTAGGTCACCAAGGCAAATTCTGAACCAGGGAATCTGCACCAAGAATGAATAAATCCCTGAATTACAGCTCGAGGAGCAAACTACTGAATCCTGTCTCAACAAGTTTATATATATATTCTGCTTCGAACTCGTTCCATACCGGACTTGTTCATATATATATTCTGCCTCGAACTTATTTCTGTATCTGACCTGAGACCCTGACTTGCATGTCGCGGACAACTTATAAAAGGTGATCTTCGGATCTCGTTCCGCGGGCGATCACCGGGGCACTGGGGCCGACCCGGTCTAGACGAAACTTCTGGTAGTCGTCTGTTTTGGCGGGATAAGTGCAAGACTCTCCGTTTTCTGCATGCTTGCACTTCATCCTCGACCGTGAGACTACAAGCGTAGTCGTCTGTTTAGGGCGGGATAAGTGCAAGGCCCATCATTTCTGTTGCTTGCACTTCATCCTCGACCCTAAGACTACATCTGGTCCTTTATGGCTATGCCAGCGACTTCTGTTCATATAGATAAGTCATCCTCGCTTAGCGGCTATCCGCGTGCGAGTCATTGCATAGCATCAATGTACTGAACACCTGAACGATCTGAAAATAATGACCCTCATGTTTGCATATGCTATGCTCCTAAATGTTTATACTTGCCCGTGCTTGAATTAATCATGTTTGCCTTGGACAGGGAAGGAGAAATGGTAAGTTGGTAAGTCTCTCCGTGTTTCCTCAAACATCGCATGGCGTACTGCCCGACACGTTAAGCTATTCAATGTTTGCATGAAACTGATCCTAAGGCAACTAGAAAGACAACTAAATAGTTGTGCACGAAACCTGTATTACGTCTTTGGATTTGTCGAGCGGGCGAGTAGCTTCCCCACCAGTGCATTCAATGTACTGATAATCCACCAGTTTGATATGCAGGGTGCGGGAGAACCTCGTGCGGTACGGACGCCTCCTTCGTGCGTGCTAAGGCCAGGAGTTCCCTCTGAAGCCTTGCAACGGTGCGTCCGGGACTGAAGCGCTTATACAAGACATAAGTTGTGAACATCGCCTGACCATCGCCTGTACAATCATTCCATAATTGTAGCCACTAGGCACGCTTTTACTGTTTCAGAGAGAGAGGCTTGAGCGACTTGTAATCTCGGCTATACGCCGCCTGTAATACATGTTTCATATCAATAAAGAGATTACTTTACTTGTTTCGATGCTTTCGCTATATATATTGTCGACTCAGTGAACCTGTTACCGATCGCCTATGCGTTCATGACTCCGCTGTACTCGGACAATCTGTGCGACTCTGTGGCTTAGAACTCTTGCCGCCAGCTAATGAACCATGGCCTTGCACGGGCGTGGATCACGCTCGTGCGGCATCACGCCCGGATGGGTTAAGCGATCGTTCCGCGGGAGCGCTGGCGAGGGTGATTCCCGCCTAGCGGGAACGGCCGATTGCCTGCGGGAGATCGGGGCGTGACATGTTGGTATCAGAGCCTGGCTTCTACGCCTTTGGACTTCGATTCGATATCTCTGTTTCGAAAGCTCGTTCGTGGGTTATGTGCGCGCTCTCTCTCAATGCCTCGATGGGATGTTCCAACAATAAGTCTAAATACTTTCAAAATACGTTTTGAATGATATGCTTGCTTGTCTGGTTGTATACTGCGAGTGGCCTTTGAGCCAACCTGTGCGAACCCTTGAGAGTATCGCTAGTAGCTTGTCCGATTTTCACTAACCCTAAGTTTGGTTGAATGCATCTATTCGAGGGACGCCTTGAACTAGTGCACCATCTAATACTTAAGAAAAGGTGAAACTCGAGTGCTGAGACTTCGCTATCACTAAGCTGGTTGACGTGTTCATACTAGAAATGCATGTCGAAGGTGCGCACGATCCAGTCTAAGCGATATGCTGATTTTGAAGCTTGTGCAAGTGAAGATCCAAATGAACAAGTGCAACGACTTGTCTAGGATTGCCTCAACCCTAGATTTCTGTTTGTCCTTAGTAAGTCTCGAGGACGAGACTTTTTCTAAGTTAGGTAGGATGTAACACCCTGTTCCGCTCAAGCGGACTGCCGTCTCAATCGGCAATCGTGCAGCTGTCCCGACCCGCTTTGCCTCGATCAAGAAGCAAAGGATATCCAGACTTGTCCCTACAGGAATCCGGCTTGGACTTTCAGAGGCTCGCTCAGACGTATCGCTCTACCGAGGCGAATCATCGCTAAGGTGGGTGGCTACGGTGAACTTGTCTTTGCTTAGCCAGCACACATAAAATCTGGAATGTTTATGCTAGTCGCTAGGTGATTCACCCCCTGCATGCTAATAAATCCAACGCACCTAGCTAAGGGAATAATCCCAACTTGTATTGCTTGCTAGAACATGGAAATGAAATACTGCTTGTATTCAGACCCTCGCATGCTAAGTCCCCTAACGATTTCATCTCTCAGCTTACCTTCGGGCCCGAGCAAATGTGTCTGCTTATGTTCCTTAGAAACGCATGCTTGTCTGTTGTATGTTGCCTTGTATTCATCCAAACCCCGGAAGACTACTAAGTAGTCGTTCCGTGCCTGAACGAACCTGCAAGTGTCCGGGACCGTTAGGTCACCAAGGCAAATTCTGAACCAGGGAATCTGCACCAAGAATGAATAAATCCCTGAATTACAGCTCGAGGAGCAAACTACTGAATCCTGTCTCAACAAGTTCATATATATATTCTGCTTCGAACTCGTTCCATACCGGACTTGTTCATATATATATTCTGCCTCGAACTTGTTTCTGTATCTGACCTGAGACCCTGACTTGCATGTCGCGGACAACTTGTAAAAGGTGATCTTCGAATCTCGTTCCGCGGGAGGTCACCGGGGCACTGGGGCCGACCCGGTCTAGACGGAACTTCTGGTAGTCGTCTGTTTTGGCAGGATAAGTGCAAGACTCTCCGTTTTTTGCATGCTTGCACTTCATCCTCGACCGTGAGACTACAAGCGTAGTCGTCTGTTTAGGGCGGGATAAGTGCAAGGCCCATCGTTTCTGTTGCTTGCACTTCATCCTCGACCCTGAGACTACATCTGGTCCTTTATGGCTATGCCAGCGACTTCTGTTCATATAGATAAGTCATCCTCGCTTAGCGGCTATCCGCGTGCGAGTCATTGCATAGCATCAATGTACTGAACACCTGAACGATATGAAAATAACGACCCTTATGTTTGCATATGCTATGCTCCTAAATGTTTATACTTGCCCGTGCTTGAATTAATCATGTTTGCCTTGGACAGGGAAGGAGAAATGGTAAGTTGGTAAGTCTCGCCGTGTTTCCTCAAACATCGCACGGCGCACTGCCCGACACGTTAAGCTATTCAATGTTTGCATGAAACTGATCCTAAGGCAACTAGAAAGACAACTAAATAGTTGTGCACGAAACCTGTATTACGTCTTTGGATTTGTCGAGCGGGCGAGTAGCTTCCCCACCAGTGCATTCAATGTACTGATAATCCACCAGTTTGATATGCAGGGTGCGGGAGAACCTCGTGCGGTGCGGACGCCTATTTCGTGCGTGCTAAGGCCAGGAGTTCCCTCTGAAGCCTTGCAACGGTGCGTCCGGGACTGAAGCGCTTATACAAGACATAAGTTGTGAACATCGCCTGACCATCGCCTGTACAATCATTCCACAATTGTAGCCACTAGGCACGCTTTTACTGTTTCAGAGAGAGAGGCTTGAGCGACTTGTAATCTCGGCTATACGCCGCCTGTAATACATGTTTCATATCAATAAAGAGATTACTTTACTGGTTTCGATGCTTCCGCTATATATATTGTCGACTCAGTGAACCTGTTACCGATCGCCTATGCGTTCTTGACTCCGCTGTACTCGGACAATCTGTGCGACTCTGTGGCTTAGAACTCTTGCCGCCAGCCAATGAACCATGGCCTTGCACGGGCGTGGATCACGCTCGTGCGGCATCACGCCCGGATGGGTTAAGCGATCGTTCCGCGGGAGCGCTGGCGAGGGTGATTCCCGCCTAGCGGGAACGGCCGATTGCCTGCGGGAGATCAGGGTGTGACATGTTGGTATCAGAGCCTGGCTTCTACGCCTTTGGACTTCGATTCGATATCTCTGTTTCGAAAGCTCGTTCGTGGGTTATGTGCGCGCTCTCTCTCAATGCCTCGATGGGATGTTCCAACAATAAGTCTAAATACTTTTAAAATACGTTTTGAATGATATGCTTGCTTGTCTGGTTGTATACTGCGAGTGGCCTTTGAGTCAACCTGTGCGAACCCTTGAGAGTATCGCTAGTAGCTTGTCCGATTTTCACTAACCCTAAGTTTGGTTGAATGCATCTATTCGAGGGACGCCTTGAACTAGTGCACCATCCAAGACTTAAGAAAAGGTGAAACTCGAGTGCTGAGACTTCGCTATCACTAAGCTGGTTGACGTGTTCACACTAGAAATGCATGTCGAAGGTGCCCACGATCCAGTCTAAGCGATATGCTGATTTTGAAGCTTGTGCAAGTGAAGATCCAAATGAACAAGTGCAACGACTTGTCTAGGATTGCCTCAACCCTAGATTTCTGCTTGTCCTTAGTAAGTCTCGAGGACGAGACTTTTTCTAAGTTAGGTAGGATGTATCACCCTGTTCCGCTGAAGCGGACTGCCGTCTCAATCTGCAATCGTGCAGCTGTCCCGACCCGCTTTGCCTCGATCAAGAAGCAAAGGATATCCAGACTTGTCCCTACAGGAATCCGGCTTGGACTTTCAGAGGCTCGCTCAGACGTATCGCTCTACCGAGGCGAATCATCGCTAAGGTGGGTGGCTACGGTGAACTTGTCTTTGCTTAGCCAGCACACATAAAATCTGGAATGTTTATGCTAGTCGCTAGGTGATTCACCCCCTGCATGCTAATAAATCCAACGCACCTAGCTAAGGGAATAATCCCAACTTGTATTGCTTGCTAGAACATGGAAATGAAATACTGCTTGTATTCAGACCCTCGCATGCTAAGTCCCCTAACGATTTCATCTCTCGGCTTACCTTCGGGCCCGAGCAAATGTGTCTGCTTATGTTCCTTAGAAACGCATGCTTGTCTATTGTATGTTGCCTTGTATTCATCCAAACCCCGGAAGACTACTAAGTAGTCGTTCCGTGCCTGAACGAACCTGCAAGTGTCCGGGACCGTTAGGTCACCAAGGCAAATTCTGAACCAGGGAATCTGCACCAAGAATGAATAAATCCCTGAATTACACCTCGAGGAGCAAACTACTGAATCCTGTCTCAACAAGTTCATATATATATTCTGCTTCGAACTCGTTCCATACCGGACTTGTTCATATATATATTCTGCCTCGAACTTGTTTCTGTATCTGACCTGAGACCCTGACTTGCATGTCGCGGACAACTTGTAAAAGGTGATCTTCGGATCTCGTTCCGCGGGCGGTCACCGGGGCACTGGGGCCGACCCGGTCTAGACGGAACTTCTGGTAGTCGTCTGTTTTGGCAGGATAAGTGCAAGACTCTCCGTTTTCTGCATGCTTGCACTTCATCCTCGACCGTGAGACTACAAGCGTAGTCGTCTGTTTAGGGCGGGATAAGTGCAAGGCCCATCGTTTCTGTTGCTTGCACTTCATCCTCGACCCTGAGACTACATCTGGTCCTTTATGGCTATGCCAGCGACTTCTGTTCATATAGATAAGTCATCCTCGCTTAGCGGCTATCCGCGTGCGAGTCATTGCATAGCATCAATGTACTGAACACCTGAACGATCTGAAAATAACGACCCTCATGTTTGCATATGCTATGCTCCTAAATGTTTATACTTGCCCGTGCTTGAATTAATCATGTTTGCCTTGGACAGGAAAGGAGAAATGGTAAGTTGGTAAGTCTCGCCGTGTTTCCTCAAACATCGCACGGCGCACTGCCCGACACGTTAAGCTATTCAATGTTTGCATGAAACTGATCCTAAGGCAACTAGAAAGACAACTAAATAGTTGTGCACGAAACCTGTATTACGTGTTTGGATTTGTCGAGCGGGCGAGTAGCTTCCCCACCAGTGCATTCAATGTACTGATAATCCACCAGTTTGATATGCAGGGTGCGGGAGAACCTCGTGCGGTGCGGACGCCTCCTTCGTGCGTGCTAAGGTCAGGAGTTCCCTCTGAAGCCTTGCAACGGTGCGTCCGGGACTGAAGCGCTTATACAAGACATAAGTTGTGAACATCGCCTGACCATCGCCTGTACAATCATTCCACAATTGTAGCCACTAGGCACGCTTTTACTATTTCAGAGAGAGAGGCTTGAGCGACTTGTAATCTCGGCTATACGCCGCCTGTAATACATGTTTCATATCAATAAAGAGATTACTTTACTTGTTTCGATGCTTCCGCTATATATATTGTCGACTCAGTGAACCTGTTACCGATCGCCTATGAGTTCATGACTCCGCTGTACTCGGACAATCTGTGCGACTCTGTGGCTTAGAACTCTTGCCGCCAGCCAATGAACCATGGCCTTGCACGGGCGTGGATCACGCTCGTGCGGCATCACGCCCGGATGGGTTAAGCGATCGTTCCGCGGGAGTTCTGGCGAGGGTGATTCCCGCCTAGCGGGAACGGCCGATTGCCTGCGGGAGATCGGGGCGTGACATGTTGGTATCAGAGCCTGGCTTCTAAGCCTTTGGACTTCGATTCGATATCTCTGTTTCGAAAGCTCGTTCGTGGGTTATGTGCGCGCTCTCTCTCAATGCCTCGATGGGATGTTCCAACAATAAGTCTAAATACTTTTAAAATACGTTTTGAATGATATGCTTGCTTGTCTGGTTGTATACTGCGAGTGGCCTTTGAGCCAACCTGTGCGAACCCTTGAGAGTATCGCTAGTAGCTTGTCCGATTTTTACTAACCCTAAGTTTGGTTGAATGCATCTATTCGAGGGACGCCTTGAACTAGTGCACCATCCAAGACTTAAGAAAAGGTGAAACTCGAGTGCTGAGACTTCGCTATCACTAAGCTGGTTGACGTGTTCACACTAGAAATGCATGTCGAAGGTGCGCACGATCCAGTCTAAGCGATATGCTGATTTTGAAGCTTGTGCAAGTAAAGATCCAAATGAACAAGTGCAACGACTTGTCTAGGATTGCCTCAACCCTAGATTTCTGCTTGTCCTTAGTAAGTCTCGAGGACGAGACTTTTTCTAAGTTAGGTAGGATATAACACCCTGTTCCGCTCAAGCGGACTGCCGTCTCAATCTGCAATCGTGCAGCTGTCCCGACCCGCTTTGCCTCGATCAAGAAGCAAAGGATATCCAGACTTGTCCCTACAGGAATCCGGCTTGGACTTTCAGAGGCTCGCTCAGACGTATCGCTCTACCGAGGCGAATCATCGCTAAGGTGGGTGGCTATGGTGAACTTGTCTTTGCTTAGCCAGCACACATAAAATTTGGAATGTTTATGATAGTCGCTAGGTGATTCACCCCCTGTATGCTAATAAATCCAACGCACCTAGCTAAGGGAATAATCCTAACTTGTATTGCTTGCTAGAACATGGAAATGAAATACTGCTTGTATTCAGACCCTCGCATGCTAAGTCCCCTAACGATTTCATCTCTCGGCTTACCTTCGGGCCCGAGCAAATGTGTCTGCTTATGTTCCTTAGAAATGCATGCTTGTCTGTTGTATGTTGCCTTGTATTCATCCAAACCCCGGAAGACTACTAAGTAGTCGTTCCGTGCCTGAACGAACCTGCAAGTGTCCGGGACCGTTAGGTCACCAAGGCAAATTCTGAACCAGGGAATCTGCACCAAGAATGAATAAATCCCTGAATTACAGCTCGAGGAGCAAACTACTGAATCCTGTCTCAACAAGTTCATATATATATTCTGCTTCAAACTCGTTCCATACCGGACTTGTTCATATATATATTCTGCCTCGAACTTGTTTCTGTATCTGACCTGAGACCCTGACTTGCATGTCGCGGACAACTTGTAAAAGGTGATCTTCGGATCTCATTCCGCGGGCGGTCACCGGGGCACTGGGGCCGACCCGGTCTAGACGGAACTTCTGGTAGTCGTCTGTTTTGGCGGGATAAGTGCAAGACTCTCCGTTTTCTGCATGCTTGCACTTCATCCTCGACCGTGAGACTACAAGCGTAGTCGTCTGTTTAGGGCGGGATAAGTGCAAGGCCCATCGTTTCTGTTGCTTGCACTTCATCCTCGACCCTGAGACTACATCTGGTCCTTTATGGCTATGCCAGCGACTTCTGTTCATATAGATAAGTCATCCTCGCTTAGCGGCTATCCGCGTGCGAGTCATTGCATAGCATCAATGTACTGAACACCTGAACGATCTGAAAATAACGACCATCATGTTTTCATATGCTATGCTCCTAAATGTTTATACTTGCCCGTGCTTGAATTAATCATGTTTGCCTTGGACAGGGAAGGAGAAATGGTAAGTTGGTAAGTCTCGCCGTGTTTCCTCAAACATCGTACGGCGCACTGCCCGACACGTTAAGCTATTCAATGTTGCATGAAACTGATCCTAAGGCAACTAGAAAGACAACTAAATAGTTGTGCACGAAACCTGTATTACGTCTTTGGATTTGTCGAGCGGGCGAGTAGCTTCTCCACCAGTGCATTCAATGTACTGATAATCCACCAGTTTGATATGCAGGGTGCGGAAGAACCTCGTGCGGTGCGGACGCCTCCTTCCTGCGTGTTAAGGCCAGGAGTTCCCTCTGAAGCCTTGCAACGGTGCGTCCGGGACTGAAGCGCTTATACAAGACATAAGTTGTGAACATCGCCTGACCATCGCCTGTAGAATCATTCCACAATTGTAGCCACTAGGCACGCTTTTACTGTTTCAGAGAGAGAGGCTTGAGCGACTTGTAATCTCGGCTATACGCCGCCTGTAATGCATGTTTTATATCAATAAAGAGATTACTT
Source organism: Iris macrosiphon (assembly GCA_036927795.1). NCBI lineage: Eukaryota > Viridiplantae > Streptophyta > Magnoliopsida > Asparagales > Iridaceae > Iris > Iris macrosiphon. The sequence continues at coordinate 22,767 of JAYESA010002225.1, forward strand.
TACTTGTTTCGATGCTTCCGCTATATATATTGTCGACTCAGTGAACCTGTTACCGATCGCCTATGTGTTCATGACTCCGCTGCACTCGGACAATCTGTGCGACTCTGTGGCTTAGAACACTTGCCGCCAGCCAATGAACCATGGCCTTGCACGGGCGTGGATCACGCTCGTGCGGCATCACGCCCGGATGGGTTAAGCGATCGTTCCGCGGGAGCGTTGGCGAGGGTGATTCCCGCCTAGCGGGAACGGCCGATTGCCTGCGGGAGATCGGGGCGTGACATGTTGGTATCAGAGCCTGGCTTCTATGCCTTTGGACTTCGATTCGATATCTCTGTTTCGAAAGCTCGTTCGTGGGTTATGTGCGCGCTCTCTCTCAATGCCTCGATGGGATGTTCCAACAATAAGTCTAAATACTTTTAAAATACGTTTTGAATGATATGCTTGCTTGTCTGGTTGTATACTGCGAGTGGCCTTTGAGCCAACCTGTGCGAACCCTTGAGAGTATCGCTAGTAGCTTGTCCGATTTTCACTAACCCTAAGTTTGGTTGAATGCATCTATTCGAGGGACGCCTTGAACTAGTGCACCATCCAAGACTTAAGAAAAGGTGAAACTCGAGTGCTGAGACTTCGCTATCACTAAGCTGGTTGACGTGTTCACACTAGAAATGCATGTCGAAGGTGCGCACGATCCAGTCTAAGCGATATGCTGATTTTGAAGCTTGTGCAAGTGAAGATCCAAATGAACAAGTGCAACGACTTGTCTAGGATTGCCTCAACCCTAGATTTCTGCTTGTCCTTAGTAAGTCTCGAGGACGAGACTTTTTCTAAGTTGGGTAGGATGTAACACCCTGTTCCGCTCAAGCGGACTGCCGTCTCAATCGACAATCGTGCAGCTGTCCCGACCCGCTTTGCCTCGATCAAGAAGCAAAGGATATCCAGACTTGTCCCTACAGGAATCCGGCTTGGACTTTCAGAGGCTCGCTCAGACGTATCGCTCTACCGAGGCAAATCATCGCTAAGGTGGGTGGCTACGGTGAACTTGTCTTTGCTTAGCCAGCACACATAAAATCTGGAATGTTTATGCTAGTCGCTAGGTGATTCACCCCGTGCATGCTAATAAATCCAACGCACCTAGCTAAGGGAATAATCCTAACTTGTATTGCTTGCTAGAACATGGAAATGAAATACTGCTTGTATTCAGACCCTCGCATGCTAAGTCCCATAACGATTTCATCTCTCGGCTTACCTTCGGGCCCGAGCAAATGTGTCTGCTTATGTTCCTTAGAAATGCATGCTTGTCTGTTGTATGTTGCCTTGTATTCATCCAAACCCCGGAAGACTACTAAGTAGTCGTTCCGTGCCTGAACGAACCTGCAAGTGTCCGGGACCGTTAGGTCACCAAGGCAAATTCTGAACCAGGGAATCTGCACCAAGAATGAATAAATCCCTGAATTACAGCTCGAGGAGCAAACTACTGAATCCTGTCTCAACAAGTTCATATATATATTCTGCTTCAAACTCGTTCCATACCGGACTTGTTCATATATATATTCTGCCTCGAACTTGTTTCTGTATCTGACCTGAGACCCTGACTTGCATGTCGCGGACAACTTGTAAAAGGTGATCTTAGGATCTCATTCCGCGGGCGGTCACCGGGGCACTGGGGCTGACCCGGTCTAGACGGAACTTCTGGTAGTCGTCTGTTTTGGCGGGATAAGTGCAAGACTCTCCGTTTTCTGCATGCTTGCACTTCATCCTCGACCGTGAGACTACAAGCGTAGTCGTCTGTTTAGGGCGGGATAAGTGCAAGGCCCATCGTTTCTGTTGCTTGCACTTCATCCTCGACCCTGAGACTACATCTGGTCCTTTATGGCTATGCCAGCGACTTCTGTTCATATAGATAAGTCATCCTCGCTTAGCGGCTATCCGCGTGCGAGTCATTGCATAGCATCAATGTACTGAACACCTGAACAATCTAAAAATAATGACCCTCATGTTTGCATATGCTATGCTCCTAAATGTTTATACTTGCCCGTGCTTGAATTAATCATGTTTGCCTTGGACAGGGAAGGAGAAATGGTAAGTTGGTAAGTCTCGCCGTGTTTCCTCAAACATCGTACGGCGCACTGTCCGACACGTTAAGCTATTCAATGTTTGCATGAAACCAATCCTAAGGCAACTAGAAAGACAACTAAATAGTTGTGCACGAAACCTGTATTACGTGTTTGGATTTGTCGAGCGGGCGAGTAGCTTCCCGACCAGTGCATTCAATGTACTGATAATCTACCAGTTTGATATGCAGGGTGCGGGAGAACCTCGTGCGGTGCGGACGCCTCCTTCGTGCGTGCTAAGGCCAGGAGTTCCCTTTGAAGCCTTGCAAAGAATAGCCGATTCTGACCACTGTTCAGGTAAGAGTTTCTCTCTCCTCATCGCCTCGTTTTTCGTTCTGTCTGCTGTGACACGTACCCTACGTGACCCTCTCGAACCCCGTGTAATTAGTTCGGGGTATCGCGTCCTGTGTCGGTCGTAAATTGCAACGCAAAATCAGGAAAATAAACCCCCAATTTCTGAAAATCAAAAATTATCCCGAACTCCTTAGTTCACGGTCGTTTTGCAACCAACTAGTTAAATATTTTCATAATTGGCTTGAACAGTTGTTTAGACCATATGACTAAGTTTTAAACCTTATTTTTAGTTTATTTTATTATGCTGTAGATTGTATTTAATTCGAGGGTGAAAATGAACAAAATCTTGGTATTTTAAAACCCTGATTTTCTTGGAACTGGGTGTGCCCCGCTAAACGAGACGACTTGGTCGTATGCGAACTTCATCGAATGGTGCGCGCTGTCAATACGGACGTGTAGGATTTTGCAAAAGTGATTTGAATGTGTGTGCACACCGGAATCAACGCGTATCTGTCGACAACGCCCCGTATCAGCCCTGTTCTAAAACTCGTTGTTACTTCGTGTACGCTCGTCGTATCGAAATAAAACTTGCGCCATCGGACTCGTAGCAATACGCTGGTCCTGTGACCCAAGTTTGGTTCGATTATGAGAACATTGACAAAATCCCGTATCATGGACCCCACGGCTCTACTTGACGGGCAATTTTGTGATCGACTCATCGAAATCCAGTTATGAACATTCCGTTGGGTTTGTATCATCATTCTGGACTTGTAGACACTAAGTTTGACAAATTTGGAGAACTTTGTCTCTGGCACATTTTTCGGTATGAAGCGGGCCACATGTGGACCCCGCTTTGACCAAAAACTGTCACTTTTGCCCCTGTATCCAACATAGACTTATGAAAAGACAATTTTAGCTATTTGATATCTTCTGAACCTGATGGTAATATTTATTTTAGCAACCAGAGGAGTACCTACAGATCCTGCGGATACTGGAGCAACAATTGGAAACCAAATCCCAGGCAAGTGTACCTTGCCATATTTGCAGCACTTGTTTTATATTATTCCCTTAATTTATTTATATGATATAAATGTTCAACCTAGGACCGTGTGACCTTATTTAACGTTCGAATAATATTCGGATGTCAATGCCGTACGCGGTGTTTTGTAACGTCACTAGAGATTGATATCGAGACCCTATATATCTTCGTGCTTGCATCATCAAGTACGTCATACCACATGACACTTGACACTGTTCATGAGACAGAATCTTCCTAAGATATTTATGGTGATTCTGTATAGGATACAGGATTCGTGACATAGACTTTATACATATGCTTAGCTATCATTATGACTCGCTGCATCTGTTAGAGGTCATGATCTTGCGTGTCATGGACATGAGACGTGTGATTACATTGAATGGGGAGAGTATTACCATATTAAAGGCTGAATATATTATATATATGTAGTTTTATGGAGGTGCCTTAGTCTCTGACATAGAGCTTTGGCATATGTTCTGGCCTTTCGAGATAAATGTTGCTATGGGTTTCTCCGACACAGAGCCTATGGTAGTTTCAGCCTGAGTATGATTAATGGTCTCACTTGCATATCACTTAGCTGGCTATATAGTTTACCTTATTCATTTATTTTTGTACTGCATTTATTTGGCTTGAGTTATTCTTGTACCTTGCTATGTCCCCTACGGACCTAGAATCCGGATTATGTCCCCAGGTTTAGCAGAGAAGATCTACCCCGAGGTGTACGGGACATGAGCAGACATTGGAGCAGTACCAGTACCAGAGGATGAGGTGATCGCCGAGGATTTCTCCTGAGTATCTGGTTATTATACTCAGTTATATCTATTATTAGTCTTTTATTTCCTATCTATTGAACTACTTTATCAAACTCATTTATCGGGTTATTCCCCGAGACTTTTTATTGAGATCTGTTGGATATATTTGATCTTGATTATTCTGATATTTATTTTGTAATTATCTGTTGTGGATGAGATTAGTAACATAGACCCTTATTGTTGTATTACAGCTTAAGTACACCCTGATGGGTCCATTAAATTAGGTTTGCCCATGTGTGCTGCTGGCTATTGCCACGTGTCTAGTCCCACGGTATTTTGGGACTAGGGCGTGACATATACTAGCCAGTCACGATGATTGGTGAATTATATTAGCATATGTCTAGCCTACACTTCCCATACTCACTAAGTTGTCCTCAAATTACATTCACTTAGGAGGATAGTTCACCCTGATTTACCTTACTCAATATTTACATTATGGCATATATTTTTGTATCTTGTTACGTCCCTCTGAGGACCTGGTTCCCTTCCAGGTTATTTGTGCAGTTTGCAGGATGCTTGATCTAGTGGAGTGTGGACATCGTTGCAGGTATCTTTATATTTTCAGCTATTACAGTCATGTACTACTTTCCATTTTTAATTCTGCTTTTAT
>JAYESA010002226.1:0-27593 GCA_036927795.1 Iris macrosiphon
ATATACCTATTCACACATACACACATATACCCAATACATACCTTACCTTACCTTACCTATACATATATTTATATCTATTTCTAGATATCTAACTATCTATCTAGCTATAGGTATATATATCTATGCATATAGATATAGATATCTAACTATCCCTCTACCTATCTATCTATCTATCTATCTATCTATCTATCAATCTAGTTATATATATATATATATATATATATATATATATATATATATATATATATATATATATATATATATATATATATATATATATATATATATATATATATATATATATATATTTATCTATCTAACTATCAATCTATCTAACTATCTAACTATCTATTTACCTAGATATCTATCTACCTATTCATGTATCTATCTATCTAATATCTATTTACCTATCTATCAACTATCTATCTATTTATTTATCTATGTATCCATCTAGATATCTAGATATCTATCTACTTATCCATCTATTTATCTAACTATCTATTTAACTATCTATCTATTTATATATACACATCTATCAATGTATATATCTATCTATCACTCGCTACACGCCCCGCTGCTAATGCCATGCTGCTGCTGCTGCTTAAACCTGCTGCTGCTGCTTTTTGATGCTAAAGCTGCTGCTTGATGCTGCTTCAATCTGCTGCTGCTAGCTGCTGCTGCTAGCTGCTGTGCACTGCACAGCAGCTGCTGTGCATGCTGGCAGCGCGCTGCGCTGCCTCCCCCGCTGCTCGCTGCCCCTCTCGCTCTGCTACACGCACACACAGACACGCCCACACATATATATCTATATATATATAAACATACATATATATATATATATATATACACACAACTCTATATATTTATATATATACACATACACTAACATATCTACTAACACACACATACTTATGTATAAGTTCACACACACACACAAACACAAGCACACACACACTAATACATATATAGACACATATCTATATATATATATACACACATATATCTATATATATATATACACACACTAATATATATATATATATATATTATATATATATATATATATATATATATATATATACATATACACACAACACACACACACTCAAACATATATATATATACACTCACTCACACACTTTCACTCTCACACACCCTCACACGCACACTCTCACACACACTAACACACTCTCACAAACACAAATATACACACACACACACACACACACACACACACATATATATATATATATATATACACACACACACACACACACACACACACACACACACACATACACAAACTTATATATATATATATATATATATATATATATATATATATATATATATATATATATATATATATATATATATAAAACACTCACTCACACTCACACACATACTCACCTACACATACACTAACACCAACACACACTCACACAAACACTCACTAACACACTCACATATATATATATATATATATATATTCACACATACATATATAAATATATATATATAGAAATACACACAAATATATATATATACATATATATATATATATATAAACACAACACACACACAACACACAACACAACGCACAACGCCCACCAACGCGCGCCCAACGACCCCGACACGCACAGACACCTATAAATATATAAAATATAATCTGAGAATTCTAGCACAAACTCTCCGATGCTAACCCCAATGCGCGTACAAGCCCGAAACTAGGAAACCAAGTCAAAATGGTCGTTCGGTCATTTCGACGAACACGCGGTGTGCGGTTCGGAAAACCTCCTGAAACGCACACCAAACCAACTCGGAATCGGCTCAAAATTTACCCACGGGTTCTAAACGATGTCTAAATCCTAGAAAAAAATACTAACTCGTCGATTCTAGGCCCGTGTGTCACGACCCACACCCGGTTTAGGGGGCACGAGTGCGCGGGTACGTCCAGCCTACACCGCAACATCGGCGGTAGAACGCTGTCTAGGTCAAGTACTATCTAAACAATCTCACGCTAGTATCCAACTCCATAAGGAGACTCGGATAACACTATAAAAATATTGACAACATACTCAATCACAATTGCAGCACGATAGGAATTTGAAGAAATAAAGAATACAACACAAGTCTAATGACAAAATAATCATACCTGCAATCTGTAACATCCAATCCCCAAGTGTCAGAAACAAGTCCACTAAGGTCACAGTCTGGAAAATATTTTCCAGTCAGGAAGGAGCAAAGTACAAGCACTAACAGCAGTTTCATTAAATTGACAAAGTCTATAAACAGTGTAAGAAATACAAGATGAGAGTAAATGCTGAAAATGAGAAGTACAGGAGAAATAAAATAGGCAATAGAGCATCTAGCAATGAACAATAAATAGTGAATGCTAGAACAAGTGGATCTTGAAATAAAAATAGACATCTAGCTAAGTGTTTGAAATATTAGTTTATTATGTGATCGGCTTGGGACTAGATCAGGCTGGTTATATATGATTAGCTATGATTCTTGAAGGTCAGGCTAACCATATGGTTAGCTATGATGCATGATAATGGTCAGGCTAATCATATATAACAGCTATGAAGCATGATAATGGTCAGGCTGCACCCGACGTGAGAAGTGGGGTGAGCTATGATGCATGATAAGTTTGGATATGATCACATAATCTACTAATAGTTCCCCATCCCCAGCTAGCACGGTGGATTCCAATCACGACTCCTCATGATGGGGATCTAGGGTGCTAACCCGTGTATCCATAGTGTCGGAATCAAGTATGTAATACACTACAATTTATAGAAGTAATCAACAAAACAAAAACTGTCAGAGAATGTACTCGCCTTGGATCCTTAGCTGGTAATTATTGGTGTCCTGTTCCAGAGTATCCCCTGGAGGAACCAACAGTCCGGTAAGACTATCTTGCCTCTTATTTCACAAGTTCACTTGGTTTGATTCTGACCGAAGTCACAGAACACCAATGGGTACAAAGTCTTTAAACATATTCAATGAATAGCTCTTTGGGATATTGCCAGTATCATTTTGAGCCAACTCCATGAACTGTTATTAAACATGAATATAAATATGAGATAGCTTTCAAAAAGTTGTAAGCATACTTACAGGTTAGCCAATGTCTGTCAAATCTAAAAATGATCCCTACATACTACATAATAGAATTTTGAGGTAGGAGTCAGTAACAGATCAGACATTTAAAAAATTTGATATGATACGACCAGTACTTATGAGTATCAGCGATACTGCAAACTATGATACAAATAGGGTCTGCTTCCTGGATTATCAAGTATGCAACCACCATTCAATGCATAATGTTATGAGATCCATCCCATTCAATGCATGATGTTCAAGTATTCAATGCCGATACAGTTTGCAGATATCAACATATTCATAATTAGATGAGAAAAGGGGCAGGGCTACACTAAATAGAAGTATTGTCTGCATGACTTTTCATTCCTACTATTACCAAATTAGTGTCCTTTCCAATAAGTTCATAATAAAGTTGTGGTTCAATGTGATTATCTAAATTTCCATTTGTGCTCCCAAGTTCCATTAGGTAAGGCCTATATTGAATCACCACATGTTGTTTACTGTAAGAGGGATGATCTGCCGGGATGTTTGCAGGCCTCCTTTCTCTTCCAAAAGGATAACAGTTCCGACGGTGGACATAAAAGGGGCTCTATCAATCAGAGAATATGTTCGAAGAACTTGTTTCTACCTGATACGATATTCTATTTAACTAAAATATAAGTAGCATTATAGTGGTCTCATGCTGACAACAAACAAATCAGGACTGAGCTTAGCATATTCAGCAAGAAATATCACATTATGAGGAATATTACTCAAAACAATAATCATCTATAATTGCTATTATAAGTAAAAATCAAAAGACACCTTAACTATATCTCTGGTTACCTCAAGTATTCTTTGGATAAGAGGAACAACTGCTGGATCTCCACAAACATGAAGTTCATCTGCAGCAATCCCTAACAATGCACATTGTGAATGAGAACCCTCTCGTCTTATATCCAACCATCTTATCTATATCTTTTGCTTCTAAGACTCCTCAGCAGCCTTCGTCTTTGCAAAAATCAAGATCTTCATCAAAGTAGAGGTTGTCGTCGACGCTGATTGTTGGAGTCCAGGCATGAGACTGTTGTTGTTGCCCAAGGCTCTGCTCGAGCAGAGTCGGTAGAGACTATTGCGAGGTAGGGCGATTGGCGATGAGGAGGTGGATAGCGGTGGTAGAGGAGATGCAGCGGAAGGAATGGAGGTCGAACTGACCACCGGAGGGTTCTGTCGAGACGAGGCCGGCTGTGGAAGTGACTGGCCGGAGAACAGTCGGAGCAGGGTGTCTTGGCCGCCGGGGAGTCAGAGCTCGAGACTCGGCCGGAGCAGTTACAGTAGGCCGGAGAAAATGGCTCGGAGAGGAGGAAGGATCATCGACGAAGGAAGAGGTCAACCACCGGGCTTCGATCAACCGAGGTTCGCCCTGGTCGCAAGATCTGCTGCTCGATGCGGTGATTCGATGCTCGTCTAGATGAGGTGGAGACGAAGGCTCGCTCTGATCCTCACTCGAAATGGACGATCGACTCGAAGGAGTAGCCATGGACGTTGGCAGAGCAAAGTGAAGCGCGGCGGAGCAGCGGGGTGTCGGAGGCAGTGTGGAGGAAGAGCACAGCCGCTGTGCTGTGGAGCCACCGCGGGGTGTCGGATGGGTGGCTGGGAAAGAAAGAGAGATGGTAGTGGTTTTGGAACTTGATTTTCCACCCCCTTTTTCTTTGGTTTAAAAAACCAAAGGGAAGAAGAAGGAGAAGAAGAAGAAGAAGAAGAAAGAAGAAAGGAAAAATAAAGATGGAGGGGGTTGCTACGGTTGGGTGTGGGGCTTTGCTTAGGTTTTTGGGGATTAGGGTTTTCCCTAGGGAAGAGTGGATGATGGAACATTAAATAGGGAGGGGTGAGATGAGAATGAAGGGTGGTGATGTACCCACTTTAATTGAGTGGCCAGGATTAGATATGGAGAAAATTCATACATGTGAGATGAGGGTGTTGACTAGTCAAGCTAGGGGGTTGGTTTTCTTCATTTGGGTTAAGCCAATAGGGCGTTGACACCAAATGCAATAATTGCAATTTAGCCCCCCTTAAATTTGGGTATTTGCACAGACGCATGAAATGACGAAAATTTAGCGGGCAATTCGGTGTCCGGTGTTTTATAGGGTCAGGGGGCGCTGTATGTTAGTACGGGCTCAAATAGCAGGGCACTGGAATTAAATTGGGATTTTCAGAATCGGTTAAATAGTATCCTCAATTTAATTAGAAATAAACGCAAGTTGAGTTCTAAAATTAATTAGGAGTACATGGGGCCAAAATCAGGTCAGGTCATCAATACCAATAATGAAGTAGACTCAGAACAGGATATTACCCTAATTTGGGCCGCACGAAAAATAGGTCAAGATTGTCTCCAATTTCGATTGGAACGCACAATGATACAAAAATAGGAATTTTAAAATAAACGTCCGTGACGATTTTTTGTGCGGCTAGCAATAACGCACAGAGAGCATAATTATGAGTTACAAAAATAGCAGAATGGAAGGCGGACATGTCTAGGGCAAGATTGTGAAATTTGTTGGAAGACAAAAGTCAGGATAACGCTCCAAATATCGAAGCAAAGGCAATGCGCAATAATTAAATAAAATACGGTAATTAATTACAATCTCCAATAACTAAATTCTAGATAAAATAATTAAATACAGAATTCTATAATTCGGACAGGTGTTCATCTACTGGCTTCTAGGTCAAGTCTGCTAGCTCAAAATAAATGAACACTGTATATAATTTATATATTTAATTACACATCACATAATTATTTAAATTAAATATACTATCATGCAATTAATTAATTGTAACTACAATAATATTAAATATTAAAAAAAATCGAAAATACTCCTGTTTTCAGAATGTGGTAGTGACAAGTCTACCCTCCTTAAAAGAATTTCGTCCTCGAAATTTAAAGTCCTCATAGTAGTGTTTATTCATTACATTATTTCTCATCAATAGTTAAATTCATCAATCACAAAATTAGGTAGTAATTCACCTTGCCATTTTAAATCTCAAAATTCTGAATTTAACTGTATTCTTGCAATATCCTCGAAAATAAAAATCAAAGTCCATTTTCCTCACAATTTTCTCCAAAATTTTAAGTTAATTAAATACTCAAAATTTGATATATGTTCCTCAAATTTAATTTCAATCAATGTATTGAATCTCGTCCCAACAGTCTGAATTCAACAATAATCCATCAATGATCTGATTCTTCAGTTTCCTTTTTCCTCACAATACTCACCAGTGCGACACTTAGAGATCCTTCTAATGCAATGTCCAAAAATTCATAGCTTGCGGTCAAATAAATATAATGACAATCTCCTAAATTTTTCTCAAATTTTTTTTTTCCACCAATTCTACCATATCATAACCTTACTAAAATTAATAATTCCTCAATTTTGCCATGTTAATTCCTTAACTCTCCCCTTTAAGTTAATGTTTTATCCTCGAATTTCAATCATACCTCGATTTTCGTAAAATCAATGATCCATCACCCCTGTTATAACAACCTCTTAATTCTTTATTTAAATTAATGCTTATCCACAATTTAATCATCTTGTCCCTTTTTGTAGTCATAACCTTGTCATAGATCTTTGCTATGGTCAAAACCCTAATGATCATGGTTTAAGAAAATTTTTACCTACAGCCATGCAATCTAAGAAAATATATAGGTCATGTGTCTTTTGTCATGGTACTTCAGTCTCTGTCAGGGTGTACTACCAATTTTATTCTAACAAGAAATCATGCATACGAACTACAGTACTAGGAAAATCAATGAATCGAAAGACGGAAAAAGGAACATTAGGAAGGAAGGAAAGAACCTGCTAACATATTACTTGTAGTATCTCCTATCTCTAACAAACACTTAACTCTAGCACATTCACTAACTAATTCCTATCCATGTACACTGGCACCCATATCAACTAATCATTAATCCACAAGATCCATGAATATATCAATATTGCACACACCTGTCTATTAATACCAAAATCTGATACCAAGAACCTCTAACACGATTGTAGGTCAATTGGTGCATGTAAAGTTGGATACCTCTATCTCTTTAGGTATCCCTGTTCTACTTTAGTACACCCACTGCTAGTTCTCGTTCCTACTACAATTGTCCATACTATTTGTTCTTATCACTCAAGTGCACACCAAGTGTAACACCATACTAAGTACTGCTCTTTCCAATACAACTCTAGATGGACACCCAAGTCAGTCTGCGGTGCCATCTCAATCATGCTCAAGTCATCAGGTCCTTACACATGTATATCATCTACTCATATATTAATATTCATATCTCTCATCTACCATAAAATTAATCCTCAAAATAATCGTCAAGGTTTAACTTCTCGATCAACTTAAAAATAAATTGCATGTACCTCCTCAAAGTCAAAAATTCAATATCGGAATAAAAATTTTAATCACTTCTAAAATCTTTGTCGCCTTGACCATGTTTATTGAATCACTATTTGAAATCCTCAAAATTTTAATGACACAATCTCAACTCTTCAATTATTCTAAAAATAAAATTTTATTTCCACTTTTTAATTTATAAATCCATAAATGTACATATCAGTGCTCACAGTCTCTGATACTCATGGTGCACTCAATGCATCTAGTGTCTATAATTGTGTACTAAAATTGTACTGCCTGAATCACTTGCACCATTACCTCCAAATGATCAATATATTTTCTTCCAGGATTTTCCAATCAATATCAACTAGTCTGTAAGCTAATTATCATCAAGCAGCGTGCTTACTGTTATTTGTATCATTCTCGACTAGTCCTTGATATAGAACCATTAGCACTCTTGGTATTATATCACTAGCTTCATTAATGGATTATCTCATCAAGCTTATTAGAACTCATGATCTCCTGTATCCTCTATTACACTCATGTTTCTTTACTCTCATGAGCATGTATATGGTTCTTCATCTCGATTGATGTATAGGTATTTCCTTTTAACCTTTCATAGCCTGTTACGCTAATATGTGATACGCTTCACCATTTTCATTACAATTTTCGATATTTCTCTACTCATGACACCTCATTAACTCTTTATACGTATATATTTCCTTACCTTTAACACTTCCGATATCAATAATCAAATTGAACGTCATGCTCCATTAATTCTTAACACAATTTCTTGATACCTATTTGTTTACATAGATCACTCAATTACATAACCATGATTATCCGGGACGGGTATGCTGGCTCTGATACTAACTCTTGGAATCATCACTGATACTCTTTTCTCCTTCTATTTATAGTGCCAATACTAACTATAACACACCTATCATAGAACTATCGCTACAAGGCACTACTCTCTGGGTTAACTCTAGATAAATGCCTATTGCTCACATGTCCAACTAAGAAACACTTACGAACTCACAAGTCACACTCAGTCAACACTAATACAAGACACAACCAAAATTGCAAGTCACTAATTATCATACTAACAAGGAATCCTCAAAGAAAATAAGCTCAAAAAGGAACTTGATCAAGGACGGAAGGTATCTTTACTGCTAGTAAAGAAAAGAAGCGATGAAACAAAGTCCTGGAATAACATAAATAGATAAGTCTTGAGATAATACTTTAAGAACCAATTTAAGATACAACCTGATAATCATACACGTCTGTTAGAAATCATGACACACAGAATCCTCGCCACGCCAGTAAGCATAGATGCGATAAACGACAGGTTCCGTAACTAAGGTATGCAACCCTATAATCATGTCATCTAGAATCCTCGCCACGCCAACCGGTATGGCTGCGAGAAACTCTAAATCTCATAACTAAAGTATGTACATCCAAGTTAGGTTCCTACGTTCTCGTCACGACAGCTAATATGGCTGCGATAAACTCTAGGTTCCATAACCAAAGTAGACGTTTTACCTTTCTCACTGTCCTCATCAATATATGTCATCAGATGATACCGTAAATTTTTAGTCCGTAAAATTCATCTCGATATGAAATCAAAACTCAACAACGATACCAAGAATTAAAGTTAACAACTGGTCAACAAGAATCAAATATCAATAAGTGAGGACGGACGAAAATAAGGAGAAAGGATTTAAATTGGAATTTATAATGAGATTCTCAAGGGTCGTCCCAGGAATCTCTCAAATAATTTGTGATTGAGTATCTTCTCTCATCCTAGTATCCTATGTCCTATATTCTATTGCAGGCATGAAATAGTACAACTAAGACGTCGCACTACCACGCCATCGCACAACTTGTGAAGTCTGACCTGCATGGGCCACCACTAAAAACGTGTCACGACCCGCACCCGGTTTAGGGGCACGAGTGCGCGGGTACGTCCAGCCTACGCCGCAGCATCGGCGGTAGAACGCTGTCTAGGTCAAGTACTATCTAAACAATCTCACGCTAGTATCCAACTCCATAAGGAGACTCGGATAACACTATAAAAATATTGACAACATACTCAATCACAATTACAGCACGATAGGAATTTGAAGAAATAAAGAATACAACACAAGTCTAATGACAAAATAATCATACCTGCAATCTGTAACATCCAATCCCCAAGTGTCAGAAACAAGTCCACTAAGGTCACAGTCTGGAAAATATTTTCCAGTCAGGAAGGAGCAAAGTACAAGCACTAACAGCAGTTTCATTAAATTGACAAAGTCTATAAACAGTGTAAGAAATACAAGATGAGAGTAAATGCTGAAAATGAGAAGTACAGGAGAAATAAAATAGGCAATAGAGCATCTAGCAATGAACAATAAATAGTGAATGCTAGAACAAGTAGATCTTGAAATAAAAATAGACATCTAGCTAAGTGTTTGAAATATTAGTTTATTATGTGATCGGCTTGGGACTAGATCAGGCTGGTTATATATGATTAGCTATGATTCTTGAAGGTCAGGCTAACCATATGGTTAGCTATGATGCATGATAATGGTCAGGCTAATCATATATAACAGCTATGAAGCATGATAATGGTCAGGCTGCACCCGACGTGAGAAGTGGGGTGAGCTATGATGCATGATAAGTTTGGATATGATCACATAATCTACTAATAGTTCCCCATCCCCAGCTAGCACGGTGGATTCCAATCATGACTCCTCATGATGGGGATCTAGGGTGCTAACCCGTGTATCCATAGTGTCGAAATCAAGTATGTAATATACTATAATTTATAGAAGTAATCAACAAAACGAAAACTGTCAGAGAATGTACTCGCCTTGGGTCCTTAGCTGGTAATTATTGGTGTCCTGTTCCAGAGTATCCCCTGGAGGAACCAACAGTCCGGTAAGACTATCTTGCCTCTTATTTCACAAGTTCACTTGGTTTGATTCTGACCGAAGTCACAGAACACCAATGGGTACAAAGTCTTTAAACATATTCAATGAATAGCTCTTTGGGATATTGCCAGTATCATTTTGAGCCAACTCCATGAACTGTTATTAAACATGAATATAAATATGAGATAGCTTTCAAAAAGTTGTAAGCATACTTACAGGTTAGCCAATGTCTGTCAAATCTAAAAATGATCCCTACATACTACATAATAGAATTTTGAGGTAGGAGTCAGTAACAGATCAGACATTTAAAAAATTTGATATGATACGACCAGTACTTATGAGTATCAGCGATACTGCAAACTATGATACAAATAGGGTCTGCTTCCTGGATTATCAAGTATGCAACCACCATTCAATGCATAATGTTATGAGATCCATCCCATTCAATGCATGATGTTCAAGTATTCAATGCCGATACAGTTTGCAGATATCAACATATTCATAATTAGATGAGAAAAGGGGCAGGGCTACACTAAATAGAAGTGTTGTCTGCATGACTTTTCATTCCTACTATTACCAAATTAGTGTCCTTTCTAATAAGTTCATAATAAAGTTGTGGTTCAATGTGATTATCTAAATTTCCATTTGTGCTCCCAAGTTCCATTAGGTAAGGCCTATATTGAATCACCACATGTTGTTTACTGTAAGAGGGATGATCTGCCGGGATGTTTGCAGGCCTCCTTTCTCTTCCAAAAGGATAACAGTTCCGACGGTGGACATAAAAGGGGCTCTATCAATCAGAGAATATGTTCGAAGAACTTGTTTCTACCTGATACGATATTCTATTTAACTAAAATATAAGTAGCATTATAGTGGTCTAATGCTGACAACAAACAAATCAGGACTGAGCTTAGCATATTCAGCAAGAAACATCACATTATGAGGAATATTACTAAAAACAATAATCATCTATAATTGCTATTATAAGTAAAAATTAAAAGACACCTTAACTATATCTCCGGTTACCTCAAGTATTCTTTGGATAAGAGGAACAACTGCTGGATCTCCACAAACATGAAGTTCATCTGCAGCAATCCCTAACAATGCACATTGTGAATGAGAACCCTCTCGTCTTATATCCAACCATCTTATCTATATCTTTCGCTTCTAAGACTCCTCAGCAGCCTTCGTCTTTGCAAAAATCAAGATCTCCATCAAAGTAGAGGTTGTTGTCGACGCTGATTGTTGGAGTCCAGGCATGAGACTGTTGTTGTTGCCCAAGGCTCTGCTCGAGCAGAGTCGGTAGAGACTATTATGAGGTAGGGCGATTGGCGATGAGGAGGTGGATAGCGGTGGTAGAGGAGATGCAACGGAAGGAATGGAGGTCGAACTGACCACCGGAGGGTTCTGTCGAGACGAGGCCGGCTGTGGAAGTGACTGGCCGGAGAACAGTCGGAGCAGGGTGTCTTGGCCGCTGGGGAGTCAGAGCTCGAGACTCGGCCGGAGCAGTTACAGTAGGCCGGAGAAAATGGCTCGGAGAGGAGGAAGGATCATCGACGAAGGAAGAGGTCAACCACCGGGCTTCGATCAACCGAGGTTCGCCCTGGTCGCAAGATCTGCTGCTCGATGCGGTGATTCGATGCTCGTCTAGATGAGGTGGAGACGAAGGCTCGCTCTGATCCTCACTCGAAATGGATGATCGACTCGAAGGAGTAGCCATGGACGTTGGCGGAGCAAAGTGAAGCGCGGCGGAGCAGCGGGGTATCGGAGGCAGTGTGGAGGAAGAGCACAGCCGCTGTGCTGTGGAGCCACCGCGGGGTGTCGGATGGGTGGCTGGGAAAGAAAGAGAGATGGTAGTGGTTTTGGAACTTGATTTTCTACCCCCTTTTTCTTTGGTTTGAAAAACCAAAGGGAAGAAGAAGGAGAAGAAGAAGAAGAAGAAGAAGAAAGAAGAAAGGAAAAATAAAGATGGAGGGGGTTGCTACGGTTGGGTGTGGGGCTTTGCTTAGGTTTTTGGGGATTAGGGTTTTCCCTAGGGAAGAGTGGATGATGGAACATTAAATAGGGAGGGGTGAGATGAGAATGAAGGGTGGTGATGTACCCACTTTAATTGAGTGGCCAGGATTAGATATGGAGAAAATTCATACATGTGAGATGAGGGTGTTGACTAGTCAAGCTAGGGGGTTGGTTTTCTTCATTTGGGTTAAGCCAATAGGGCGTTGACACCAAATGCAATAATTGCAATTTAGCCCCCCTTAAATTTGGGTATTTACACAGACGCATGAAATGACAAAAATTTAGCGGGCGATTCGGTGTCCGGTGTTTTGTAGGGTCAGGGGGCGCTGTATGTTGGTACGGGCTCAAATAGCAGGGCACTGGAATTAAATTAGGATTTTCAGAATCGGTTAAATAGTATTCTCAATTTAATTAGAAATAAACGCAAGTTGAGTTCTAAAATTAATTAGGAGTACATGGGGCCAAAATCAGGTCAGGTCATCAATACCAGTAATGAAGTAGACTCAGAACAGGATATTACCCTAATTTGGGCCGCACGAAAAATAGGTCAAGATTGTCTCCAATTTCGATTGGAACGCACAATGATACAAAAATAGGAATTTTAAAATAAACGTCCGTGACGATTTTTTGTGCGGCTAGCAATAACGCACAGAGAGCATAATTATGAGTTGCAAATAAACAACATACAAGATCATGATCCTACTGGTCGTGTTATCACAGTCTTAATCAGGATCACTACACTATCTACCACAGCACAATAGAAAAGTCTAACAGGTACTAATGAAGCACACCACAAGGAATAAAAAAGGACAGGAAGAAGAACAAAGAGACAGACCTGCTAACCCGACACCCGTAGCGTCGGCCTCCTCGACCGTCAACGCATAAGCCCTGCCCTGCTGGGGTATATCCCTCCGCTGGTACGGGGCATGATGCTGTGCCACAGATGACCTAGCTCCAGCTCTCCGATCTTGTGCTCCACCAAATGGAGGTGCAGTGGGGCAATCTCGCATCTGGTGAGCAGCGGATCCACAGAACAAACATACCTTCAACCTTCTCCTACAAACATCCCAAGTGTGTCCTGCCTTCCTGCAGTAGGCACAAGTGGGCACCCTCTGATCCTGACCCTGCTGCGCTGCCTTCTGCACATAGGCACGCTTAGCTGGTCCCGCACTACCACTCGCACTGCTTGAATCATCCCTGCCTCTCTTGGACTTGAGCTCCAAGTCATCCTCTGCTCTCTGAGCATCTCCTACTATCTGCTCGAAAGTCGCCTCGCGGTCACTTCTAGTCAAAGACTTGACCGCCATGACCAAGCCCTTGCGAAACTTCCTCGCCTTTGCTGCCTCACTCAAGCCATCTACAAATCTGCCCAGACGGAAGAACTCCGCTGCGTACTCGTCCACCGTCATGCTCCCTTGGAAGAGTGCCTCAAACTGGCTCTCCAAAGTACTGAGCGCCACATCTGGGAAAAAAACTTCTCCTTAAAAAGCCTCTTAAAAGCCTCCCAAGTAAGCCCTGGTGCCGCAATCCTCGTATCAGTACGATACCATGTCAAGGCAAGGTCGAACATCTGACTGCCCGCTGCCTCTATCTGCATACTATCTGGAATCTGTGCCAGCCTGAAGATCCCCTCGATCTGCTCTATCCAGTTATCAGCGTACAGGATCCCTTCTGTACCACGGAACTCCTTGGGCCGCATCCTCTGAAAGTCAATGTTGCTGCCCGACCTCGGGCGCTGAATCTGATCTGCCTGTGGCTGAATTTGTGCCACCCTATCCACTGCCGTCATGGCCACCTGGTGGGCGTTCTCAATGCCCAGCCTCATCACATCCACCTGACGGTGCTGCGCGTCCATCATCTCCCTGAAGAACGCAAATAACTGTGCGGCATCTACTGGAGCAGGAAGTGGTGGAGGAACCACCGGAACGACTGGGGTAGTCCTCGGATCGATAGGCGGAGGAGGATCCCCGAGAGAAACATATGCTCCCTTGACCGCAGGAGTGGTGAGTGGAGCGGTAGTAGCTGCCTGAATATGAGCTGGACGAGAGGTAGCAGACCTCTCGGTGGCAACTGCTAGAATGGTACGATGGGATCGTGTCTTCGGAGGCATCCTGAACACAGATTAAAAGAAGTCAACACGGTGCAAGATACGATATCATCAAAGAAGGACGGTAATATTTCAAAAGAAAGCAATTTTAGAATAATTAGATTGGAATTGTTCCTAGTCGTGATTGAGTACACTCTCATCCTAGATCCTATATCCTATAGCAGGCTCGCAGCAGTACAACTAAGTTGTTGTACCACTACGACATCGCACTAATCGTGAATCGAGACCTGCAAGGGGTCGCCACCAAAAACGTGTCACGACCCACACCGGAAAAATCGGGCAAGAGTCGTGGGTACGTCCAGCCTACGCCGCAGCATCGGCGGTATAACGCCGTCTAGGTCAACTATCTAGATAACAATCTCACGCAATCAATATATAAACCTGTCAAGATCTCAACTCCAAACAGAGGAGCAATATCATAATGATAATCTCAAGTACTCAATCACTAAGCACGATAAGATAACACAAAAGTCTAACAACTATAAAGTCTAAACAACTGCTACAACAACCACAACATCAATAATAATAATAATACAACATCCTGAATAATATACAATACAAGGTCTCAATCCAAAACCGGAGACAAATTTGGTGCTAAAAGCTAATAAAAACAACAACAAGGTCCTAGTGATCCCAGCTACCAACCCGGAAATTACCCCTAAACTAGAGGGTCCCTGTCTGCACCATCGACAGGCTGAGGTCCATAAAATGTCGGACACCAATCCTCCAGATACTCTAGAAAAAATATGTCTAGTCAGCACTGGAGCAAGTACATCTCTAACAGCAGTTCCATTTAAATGATAAAAACTATAAAACAATTGTACCAAGTAGCAAGAAGAATGAAATAAAGTATGGAACGAGAAATATACATGTATCAATGGTGCATAAAGGTAAAGATGCATGAATATCAGAAGTAAGATAGTAATAACTGCAAGATACAAGAAATCTAAACTAAGATCAAATCTGTGCACAAGAACGTGTAGTGAGTCCAGCATAAAATATATATAGTGAGTCAAGTCCAGAAATATGTAAGTGAGACAAGTCAAGAAATGCAAGAGAGTCCAGACTAGAAAGAATGAACTCGGTGTCTTTGAAATACTTGTTTTGACATGTAAACGGCTAGGGATAAGTACGGCGCACCGCGCACTGGGTGCGCGGCTGCTATCATTCCAGATTAGACCAGAGGGAGTGATTCCTGATGATTTCAGATGGAAATGTTTACATGTCTACTCGAGTATTTCTTCGCCCCGACTAATACAAGTAAATCCAAGACCCGACACGTAAATCAAGATGAGTCCAGCCTGAAATATGAGTGATGCCTGTAGTGATGCCTGTAGGTGATGCCAGTAGGTAATTCCAGAATAGAGGCCAAAAATATAAAATATACGTGTTGCAAGTAAATGAATCCAGAAATACCAGTCAGTGTCCCATGTTGTGCCAGAATAATCAGATGATACTATACTAGAAGCTGAATCATAATAATCATCAGATAATAAAAACTATCAGAGAATGTACTCGCCTGACGTCCTGAGCAACTAGCGATCCGAACTGGTATCGCAAGGACCTATTACGAAAAGCAAGGTTAAACAGGTTTCTAATGAGTTAAACAGATATAAAATAACTAAAAATAGGCTTCTAGGGTCGTTCTAGGTCGAACGGGTCAAACCGGTAAAATCTGGGTCAAAAAGTCAACTCTGGATCAAAAAGTCAACCCTAGGTCAAAAGTTGACTATGGTAGTCAACCGGGTCAACTACGGTCAACTCTAGGTCAAACTAGGATGCCCCTGAAATTCTAGGTCAAACTGAGCTCATTAAGCTAATAAACCCTCAAACTCGCCTCCTTGAGATACCGGGATACCCTCGGTATCCGATACCTCACCCTACGCTATACGCCCCGTCTATACCCTCTAAAACCTATGCTAGCACGCGTAAATATATACACATATACATAAAAACCTATCTCTAAATTCAAACCTAGGCAATTGCTCAAAAATCCCGCTCGAAACCCAATACCTTGGGTATCTCAAGGTATTGAGATACTTTGGTATCTCAAGGTATTGAGATATCGCTCTAGAACACCTCTAACTAGTTATCTAGTAGCTATTTAAGTATGTATATATATATATATATATATATATATAGCTATAATCTAGGCTAAAAATATATATCTATCATATCTATACATATCTACGTACCTATGCATATATATATATATACCTATTCACACATACACACATATACCCATACATACCTTACCTTACCTATACATATATTTATATCTATATCTAGATATCTAACTATCTATCTAGCTATAGGTATATATATCTATGCATATAGATATAGATATCTAACTATCCCTCTACCTATCTATCTATCTATCTATCTATCTATCTATCTATCTATCTATCTAGTTATATATATATATATCAATATATCTATCTATCTATTTATTTATCTATCTAACTATCAATCTATCTAACTATCTATATAGATATCTATTTACCTAGATATCTATCTACCTATTCATGTATCTATCTATCTAATATCTATTTACCTATCTATCAACTATTTATCTATTTATTTATCTATGTATCCATCTAGATATCTAGATATCTATCTACTTATCCATCTATTTATCTAACTATCTACCTATCTATTTAACTATCTATCTATTTATATATACACATCTATTAATGTATATATCTATCTATCACTCGCTACACGCCCCGCTGCTAATGCCATGCTGCTGCTGCTGCTCAAACCTGCTGCTGCTGCTTTTTGCTGCTAAAGCTGCTGCTGCTGCTTTTTGCTGCTAAAGCTGCTACTTGCTGCTGCTTCAACCTGCTGCTGCTGCAGCTGCTAGCTGCTGTGCACTGCACAGCAGCTGCTGTGCATGCTGGCAGCGCGCTGCGCTGCCTCCCCCGCTGCTCGCTGCCCCTCTCGCTCTGCCACACGCACACACACAGACATGCCTACACATATATATCTATATATATATAAACATACATATATATATATACACACAACTCTATATATTTATATATATACACATACACTAACATATCTACTAACACACACATACTTATGTATATAAGTTCACACACACACACAAACACAAGCACACACACACTAATACATATATAGACACATATCTATATATATATATATATATACACACATATATCAATATATATATATATATATATATACACACACACACACTAATATATATGTATACATATACACACACACACTCTCACACACACTAACAAATACTCTCACAAACACACAACCACACACACAAATATACACACATATATACACATACATACATATATATATATATATATATATATATATATATATATATATATATATATATATATATATATACATATATATACATATATATATATATATATATATATATATATATAAACACTCACTCACACTCACTAACACACTCACATATATATATATATATATATATATATATATATATATATATATATATATATATATATATATATATTCACACATACATATATAAATATATATATATAGAAACACACACAAATATATATATATATATATATATATATACATATATATATATATATATACATATATATATATATATATATAAACACAACACAACACAACACACAACACAACGCACAACGCCCACCAACGCGCGTCCAACGACCCCGACACTCACAAACACCTATAAATATATAAAATATAACCCAAGAATTCTAGCACACACTCCCCGATACTAACCAAACGCGCGCACAAGCCCAAAACTAGGAAACCAAGTCGAAATGGTCGTTCGGTCATTTCGACGAACACGCGGTGTGCGGTTCGGAAAACCTCCTGAAAAGCACACCAAACCGACTCAGAATCGGCCTAAAATTTACCCACGGGTTCTAAACAATGTCTAGATCCTAGAAAAAAATGCTAACTCGTTGATTCTAGGCCCATAGCAAAAACGCGCACGCACTTAGAACCGGCGACGACGAAAACCCCAAATTCGCCCGAAACGCCCGTTTTTTCGTGACACGACTTCACGTGTTCGAACGGAGACACGCACTAACCCTCAAGATACCCAAGCATGTCTACCTAGGTCCGTCTAACCTAGGGCATCACCCAAAATTGGGCCAATTTTGGATTCTACCCGAAATTGACACAAAACCTAGTGTTAAAGTCTCCAAACACTACCAAACTAGTTCCAACTTTCTCCCACGGGTAGCCTAAGGGTCTAGGAAGGTTCTAAACTATTAATTACACTATATAAAAGTAATTACAAGGGGGAAAATTAGGGTTTACCTCTTGGGAGTTGGAATCCCAAGCTAAAGTCTCCAAAAAGCTCCAAATCCACCAAACCAAGCTTCCAAGCTCCCAAATTTAGCTCCAACATCAAATCTAAGCTCTACCCATCTAGGTTGGGGAAGAATGTAGGGTTAGGGTTCACACAAAAGTAAGAAATAGAAGAAGAAAGAGAAGAAAAAGGAGAAAACTTACTTGAAGTGGAAAATTGGAAGAAGAAAGGAAGAAGAAGAAGAAGTGGAGAAGAAGAAGAAGTGAAGAAGAAATAAAGAGGGGAGGGGCTGCTGTGTTTCACGAGTGAGGGGGTGTGGGAACCGGCCACAAGCAATTAAAAGGGTTTCCTAATGTCCAAAATACCCAAAATGCCCTCCACTCACTTGGGTTTGGGTTTTGGGTTCCAAAAATACTCAAACTAACTCCAAATCTCTCCAACTAACCCACTAAAAATATAATAAATATTCTAAACCCAAAAATAAGTCTCACTGGGGTATGGGCTGGGTCGGACATGGGTCCACTAGAGTTTGACATGGGTCCAGGCTAGCCAAAACCCTAAAGCAATCAATAAAAAAATAATACAACCACTAATTAAATATAAATATAATTAAATAATAATAATACACAATTAACCCAAATTAAAATTAAAAAAATATCCGGCTCTGGAAATAGGGTGGTGACAAGATGGGCGATTCTTACCGAAATATAGTGTAGAATATGCATGGATTAGTGAAAACGAGTATAGATGGATGGTTCTAACCAAAATATGGTACAAAAGTGGCGTAGATTTGTGGAAACGAGTACTGAAATACGATTGTAATCGAAATAAGGTATCAAATTATCGTACAATAGTTAAAACGAGTACAAATGGAGGATTCTATAACAGGAATATGGTATAGAATGCGCCTAGCAAGCTGAAAACATGTTTAGATCGGTAATTCTAAACCAAAATATCGTATAGAACGGACGTAGAATGGTAAAAACGAGTATGGATGGGTGATGCTAAGTAAAATATGATAGCGTAGAATGGTTAAAACGAGTATATATGGGTGATTCTAAATGAAATATGGTATAAAACAGGGGTTAAATCACAAAAACGAGTATAGATGAGTGATTCTAACAGAAATATGGTGTATAATGTGCGTAGATTGGTAAAAACGAGTATATATGGGTAATTCAAACCGAAATATGGTATAGAAGTGGCGTAGATCTGTGGAAACGAGTACTGAAATATGATTGTAATTGAAATAAGGTATCAAATTATCGTAGAATAGTTAAAATGGGTATAAATGAGGGATTCTAACCGAAATATGGTACCGAATGAGCCTAGCATGCTGAAACACATGTTTAGATCGGTGATTCTAAACCAAAATATCGAATATAACGGACGTAGAACGGCAAAAAGGAGTATGGATGGGTTATGCTTCGTGAAATATGATAGCGTAGAATGGTTAAAACGAGTATATATGGGTGATTCTAACCGAACTATGGTTTATAAAAGGCATAGATTGATGGAAACGGGTATAAACGGGTGCTTGTAATTATGGTATAGAGCGAGCTTAGATGGGTGAAAACGAGTATAAATAGAAGATTCTAACAAAAATATGGAATAGAATGAACGTAGATTGATGAAAACAAGTATAGATGTGTGACTCTAACCGAAATGTGGTATAAAACAAATATAGAATGGTGAAAACGAGCATAGATGTGTGATTCTAACCAAAATTGTGGTGCAGAACGGGCATAGAATGGTTAAAACGAGTATGGATGGGAGACTCCTAACAAAAATAAGGTATATAACCGTTCTGGATCGGTGAAACGAGTATAGAAATGAGATTCTAACCGAAGTAAGGCATCAAATGCTCGTGAAATGGTATAAACGAGTGTAAACGGACGATTCGAACCGAAATATGGTATAATATGATCGTAGAATGATGAAAATAAATAAATTTAGATCATAGTTTCCAATCAAAATATTATATAAAACAGTGGTAGAATCGTGAAAATGAGCATAGATGAGTGATTCTAACAGAATTATGGTATAGAATTGGCATAGAATGGTAAAAACGGCTATAGACGGGAGATTCTAACCGAAATATGGTTCATAACTGGCCTAGAATGGTGAAACGAGTATAGAAATATGATTCTAATCGAAATAAGACATCAAATGCTTATAAACTGGTGAAAACAAGTACAAATAGGGGATTAGAACCAAAATATGGTATAATATGATCGTAGGATGATGAAAACGAGTTTGGATCATTGATTCTGATCAAAATATGGTATAAAATAGGGGTAGAATCGTGAAAACGGGTATAGATGAGTGATTCTAATCGAAATATGGTATAAAATATGCGTAGATTGGTCAAAACGAGTATAGATGGCTGATTCTAACCAAAATAGGGGTAAAAAAGTGGCGTAGATTTGTGGAAACGAGTACCGAAATGTGATTATAATCAAAATAAGCCATCAAATGATCGTAGAATAGCGATAACGAGTATAAATGGGCGACCCTAAGCAAAATACGGTATAGATTGAGCGTAGAGTGCTGGAAACATGTTCAGATCGAGATACTAACCAAAATCGTCTACAAAACGGACGTAGAATGGTTAAAACGAGTATAGATGCGTGATTCTAAATGAAATATGATATAGAATGAGCGTAGAATAGTTAAAACGAGTATAGATGGACGATTCTTACCAAAATATGGTGTAGAATAGGCATGGCTTGGTGAAAACGAGTATAGATGGGTGGTTCTAACCGAAATATGTTATAAAAGTGGCGTAGATTTGTGGAAACGAGTACTAAAATACGATTGTAATCGAAATAAGGTATCAAATTATCGTACAATAGTTAAAACGAGTACAAATGGGGGATTCTATAACCAAAATACGGTATAGAATGCGCCTAGCAAGCTGAAAACATATTTAGATCGGTGATTCTAAACCAAAATATCGTATAGAACGGACGTAGAATGGTGAAAACGAGTATGGATGGGTGATGCTAAGTGAAATATGATAGCGTAGAATGGTTTAAACGTGTATATATGGGTGATTCTAAATGAAATATGGTATAAAACAGGGGTTAAATCGCAAAAACGAGTATAGATGAGTGATTCTAACAGAAATATGGTGTAGAATACGCGTAGATTGGTGAAAACGAGTATATATGGGTAATTCAAACCGAAATATGGTATAGAAGTGGCGTAGATCTGGGGAAACAAGTACTGAAATGTGATTGTAATCGAAATAAGGTATCAAATTATCGTAGAATAGTTAAAATGGGTATAAATGAGGGATTCTAACCGAAATATGGTACCGAATGAGCCTAGCATGCTAAACACATGTTTAGATCGGTGATTCTAAACCAAAATATCGAATACAACGAACGTAGAACGGCAAAAAAGAGTATGGATGGGTGATGCTTCGTAAAATATGATAGCGTAGAATGGTTAAAACGAGTATATATGGGTGATTCTAACCGAACTATGGTTTATAATAGGCATAGATTGATGGAAACGGGTATAAATAGGTGATTGTAATTATGGTATAGAGCGAGCTTAGATGGGTGAAAACGAGTATAAATAGGAGATTCTAACAAAAATATGGAATAGAATGAACGTAGATTGATGAAAACAAGTATAGATGTGTGACTCTAACCGAAATATGGTATAAAACAAGTATAGAATGGTAAAAATGAGTATAGATGTGTGATTCTAACCAAAATTGTGGTGCATAATGGGCATAGAATGGTTAAAATAAGTATAGACGGGAGACTTCTAACGAAAATAAGGTATATAACCGTTCTGGATCGGTGAAACGAGTATAGAAATAAGATTCTAACCAAAGTAAGGCATTAAATGCTCGTAAAATGGTAAAAACGAGTGTAAACGGGCAATTCGAACCGAAATATGGTATAATATGATCGTAGAATGATGAAAACAAATAAATTTAGATCATAGTTTCCAATCGAAATATTATATAAAACATTGGTTGAATCGTGAAAACGAACATAGATGAGTGATTCTAACAGAATTATGGTGTAGAATTGGCATAGAATGATAAAAACGGCTATAGACGGGAGATTCTAACCGAAATAAGGTTCATAACTGACCTAGAATGGTGAAACGATTATAGAAATATGATTCTAACCAAAATAAGACATTAAATGCTTATAAACTGGTGAAAACGAGTACAAACGGGGGATTAGAACCGAAATATGGTATAATATGATCGTAGGATGATGAAAACGAGTTTGGATCGTTGATTCTGATCAAAATATGGTATAAAATAGCGGTAGAATCGTGGAAAACGGGTATAGATGAGTGATTCTAATCAAAATATGGTATAAAATATGCGTAGATTGGTCAAAACGAGTATAGATGGCTGATTCTAACCAAAATAGGGGTAAAAAGTGGCGTAGATTTATGGAAACGAGTACCGAAATATGATTGTAATCGAAATAAGCCATTAAATGATCGTAGAATGGCGATAACGAGTATAAATAGGCGACCCTAAGCAAAATACGGTATAGATTGAGCGTAGAGGTGCTGGGAAACATGTTCAGATCGAAGATACTAACCAAAATCGGCTACAAAACGGACGTAGAATGGTCAAAACAAATATAGATGCGTGATTCTAACTGAAATATGATATAGAATGAGCGTAGAATAGTTAAAACGAGTATAGATGGGTGATTCTTACCGAAATATGGTGCAGAATAGACATGGATTGGTGAAAACGAGTATAGATGGGTGGTTCTAACCGAAAATATGGTACAAAAGTGGCATAGATTTGGTGGAAACGAGTACTAAAATACGATTGTAATCGAAATAAGGGTATCAAATTATGGTACAATAGTTAAAATGAGTACAAATAGGGATTCTATAACCGAAATACGGTATAGAATGCGCCTAGAAAGCTGAAAACATGTTTAGATCGGTGATTCTAAACCAAAATATCGTATAGAACGGACATAGAATGGTGAAAACGAGTATGGATGGGTGATGCTAAGTGAAATATGATAGCGTAGAATGGTTTAAACGAGTATATATGGGTGATTCTAAATGAAATATGGTATAAAACAGGGGTTAAATCGCAAAAACGAGTATAGATGAGTGATTCTAACAGAAATATGGTGTAGAATGCGCGTAGATTGGTGAAAACGAGTATATATGGGCGATTTAAACCAAAATATGGTGTAGAAGTGGCGTATATCTGTGGAAACGAGTACTGAAATGTGATTATAATCGAAATAAGGTATCAAATTATCGTTAGAATAGTTAAAACGGGTATAAATGAGGGATTCTAACCGAAATATGGTACCGAATGAGCCTAGCATGCTGAAAACACATGTTTAGATCGGTGATTCTAAACCAAAATATCAAATACAATGGACGTAGAACGACGAAAAGGAGTATGGATGGGTGATGCTTCATGAAATATGATAGCCTAGAATGGTTTAAAACGAGTATTTATGGGTGATTCTAACCGAAATATGGTTTATAATAGGCATAGATTGATGGAAACGGGTATAAATGGGTGATTGTAATTATGGTATTAGAGCGAGCTTAGATGGGTGAAAACGAGTATAAATAGGAGATTCTAACAAAAAATATGGAATAGAATGAACGTAGATTGATGAAAACAAGTATAGATGTGTGACTCTAACCGAAATGTGGTATAAAATAAGTGTAGAATGGTGAAAACGAGCATAGATGTGTGATTCTAACCAAAATTGTGGTACAGAACGGGCATAGAATGGTTAAAACGAGTATGGACGGAGACTCCTAACGAAAATAAGGTATATAACTGTTCTGGATCAGTGAAACGAGTATAGAAATGAGATTCTAACCGAAGTAAGGCATCAAATGCTCGTGAAATGGTAAAAACGAGTGTAAACGGACGATTCGAACCGAAATATGGTATAATATGATCATAGAATAATGAAAACAAATAAATTTAGATCATAGTTTCCAATCGAAATATTGGTATAAAATAGTGGTAGAATCGTGAAAACGAGCATAGATGAGTGATTCTAACATAATTATGGTGTAGAATTGGCATAGAATGGTGAAAACGGCTATAGACGGGAGATTCTAACCGAAATAATGTTCATAACTGGCCTAGAATGGTGAAACGAGTATAAAAATATGATTCTAACCGAAATAAGATATCAAATGCTTGTAAACTGGTTGAAAACGAGTACAAACGGGGGGATTAGAACCGAAATATGGTAATAATAGATCGTAGTGATGATGAAAACGAGTTTTGGATCGTTGATTCTGATCAAAATATGGTATAAAAAGGATAGAATCATGAAAACGAATATAGATGAGTGATTCTAATCAAAATACGGTATAAAATGTGCAAAGATTGGTCAAAACGAGTATAGATGGCTGATTCTAACCAAAATAGGGGTAAAAAAGTGGCGTAGATTTGTGGAAACAAGTACCAAAATATGATTGTAATCGAAATAAGCCATCAAATGATCGTAGAATGGCGATAACCAGTATAATGGGCGACC
Source organism: Iris macrosiphon (assembly GCA_036927795.1). Taxonomy (NCBI): domain Eukaryota; kingdom Viridiplantae; phylum Streptophyta; class Magnoliopsida; order Asparagales; family Iridaceae; genus Iris; species Iris macrosiphon. The sequence continues at coordinate 25,360 of JAYESA010002226.1, forward strand.
CTAAGCAAAATACGAAATAGATTGAGCGTAGAGTTTTTGGAAACATGTTCAGATCGAGATACTAACCAAAAATCGGCTACAAACGGACGTAGAATGGTCAAAACGAGTATAGATGCGTGATTCTAACTGAAATATGATATAGAATGAGCGTAGAATAGTTAAAATAAGTATAGATAGGCGATTCTTACCGAAATATGGTGTGAGAATAGGCATGGATTGGTGGAAAACGAGTATAGATGGGTGGTTCTAACAGAAATATGTACAAAGTGGGCGTAGATTAGTGGAAACGAGTACTGAAATACGATTGTAATCGAAATAAGGTATCAAATTATCATACAATAGTTAAAAAAAAGTATAAATGGGGGATTCTATAAACCGAAATACGGTATAGAATGCACTAGCAAGCTGAAAACATGTTTAGATCGGTGATTCTAAACCAAAATATCGTATAGAACGGACGTAGAATGGTAAAAACGAGTATGGATGGGTGATGCTAAGTGAAATATGATAGCGTAGAATGGTTAAAACGAGTATATATGGGTGATTCTAAATGAAATATGTATAAAATAGGGGTTAAATCGTAAAAACGAGTATATATGAGTGATTCTAACAGAAATATGGTGTAGAATACGCGTAGATTGGTGAAAACGAGTATATATGGGCGATTTAAACCGAAATATAGTATATAAGTGGCGTAGATCTGTGGAAACGAGTACTGAAATATGATTGTAATCGAAATAAGGTATCAATTATCGTAGAATAGTTAAAACGGGTATAAATGAGGGATTCTAACTGAAATATGGTACCGAATGAGCCTAGCATGCTGAAACACATGTTTAGATCGGTGATTCTAAACCAAAATATCGAATACAACGGACGTAGTAGAACGGTGAAAAGGAATATGGATCGATGATGCTTCGTGAAATATGATAGCGATAGAATGGTTAAAACGAGTATATATGGGTGATTCTAACCGAAATATGGTTTATAATAGGCATAGATTGATAAAAACGGGTATAAACGGGTGATTGTAATTATGGTATAGAGCGAGCTTAGATGGGTGAAAACGAGTATAAATAGAAGATTCTAACAAAAATATAGAATAGAATAAACGTAGATTGATGAAAACAAGTATAGATGTGTGACTCTAACCGAAATGTGGTATAAAATAAGTTGTAGAATGGTGAAAACGAGCATAGATGTGTGATTCTAACCAAAATTGTGGTGCAGAACGGGCATACGAAATGGTTAAAACGAGTATGGACGGAAAACTCCTAACGAAAATAAGGTATATAACCATTTTGGATAAGTGAAACGAGTATAGAAATAAGATTCTAACCGAAGTAAGGCATCAAATGCTCGTGAAATGATAAAAATGAGTGTAAACGGGCGATTCGAACCGAAATATGGTATAATATGATCGTAGAATGATGAAAACAAAAAAATTAGATCATAGTTTCCAATCGAAATATTGTATGAAACAGTGGGTAGAATCATGAAAACGAGCATAGATGAGTGATTCTAACATAATTATGGTATAAAAATTGCATATAATGGTAAAAAACGGCTATAGATGGGAGATTATAACCGAAATAAGGTTCATAACTGGCCTAGAATGGTGAAATGAGTATAGAAATATGATTCTAACCGAAATTAGACATCAAATGCTTGTAAACTGGTGAAAACGAGTACAAACAGGGGATTAGAACCGAAATATGGTTTAATATGATCGTAGATGATGAAAACGAGTTTGGATCGTTGATTCTGATCAAAATGTGTATAAAATAGGGACAGAATCGTGAAAACGGGTATAGATGAGTGATTCTAATCAAAATAATGGTATAAAATGTGCGAAGATTGGTCAAAACGAGTATAAATGGCTGATTCTAACCAAAATAGGGTAAAAAAGTGGCGTAGATTTGTGGAAACGAGTACCGAAATGTGATTGTAATCGAAATAAGCCATCAAATGATCGTAGAATGGCGATAAGAGGAGTATAAATGGATGACCCTAAGCGAAATACGGTATAGATTGAGCGTAGAGTGCTGGAAACATGTTCAGATCGAGATACTAACCAAAATCAGCTACAAAATGGACGTAGAATGGTCAAAACGAGTATAGATAAGTGATTCTAACTGAAATATGATATAGAATGAGCGTAGAATAGTTAAAACGAGTATAGATGGGCGATTCTTACCAAAATATGGTGTAGAATAGGCATGGATTGGTGAAAA
>JAYESA010002227.1:0-27579 GCA_036927795.1 Iris macrosiphon
AGATCATCTACTCCTTCCGCAGTAGATGAGTCTTGGGAAGCGATACGAAAGGTACGAGAACTGTGAGCCCGCTTGGACTCAATGGGAAACCAAAACCCACTGCGAAAACTCAGGATTCGACAACCATATTCCCACGAGTGGAGAGACGTGCCTTATCCACCTAAATACAAGCCCTTCAACTTAAATTTATTTGAAGGGAAGACATCTCCTCGTCAGTACATGAGCTACTTTGAGATAGCAACAGGACGTATGCCCCACAGTGATGCTCTCAACCTTGACAATGGCTCACTTCCAATAGTCGCACCCACAGCATCTCATCTGTGTCCATCCCAGCCTCTAGCATCGGATAACTCCAAGCAGAAAGATACTCGTTTCGATAAACCGCTGCACAAAAATACAGCCCAGGGGCTAGATAAGCCCTACAACTTTGACATAACTTGTCTCTATTCGAGCTTCTCTGACTCTCAAAAGACACTCGGACTGCTCTTAGTGAGGCATTGCAAAATGCCAACACCTACCTGGCGTAGGTCAAGCCGCCAGCTGAGGATCCCGCCATATGCCCCCACTGCAACAATGTGATGGAGGCGATACCCAATATTACGTTCTCACAATAAGATATGTTGCTAAAGAATAATTGGCACAATCGTCCTCTTTACTACACAAAAAATATTGGCGCCATCAAGGTGGACCGAATACACATCGACCCCAGTTCATCAATCAGCATCATCCCATGGAGTCTGCTTAAGACCTTGGGCATCCCGATGCATCACCTGGCAGTGACCAATACTGTCACCAGTAGATTCAACGAGGGAAGAAGCTACCCTCTGGGCAAGATTTGCTAGAAATGCCAAATCGATGATCTAAAAATAGAGGTCACTTGCTACGTCATAGACGTAGACGTATCCTAGAATGTTCTCTTAAGACGTCCATGGATACATCAATACATGATCTTACCTTCAACCTTGCACCAGTGCTTGAAGTATGTGGACGATCACAACGTCATCAAGACTGAATTTGTCGACGTGGATCCTTTCAAAGTGGTAGAGGCTTACTACTCTGATTCACTCATGTACAAGCAAGTCTGGCAGGACGAAAGAGGGAATGACACAGACGGTAAAACAAAAATTGGCATAATATCAGGCAAACCTTTAAATGCCCACCTCAAGGGACATGCTTGTGACACAACCCCTCCCATCGTTGTGAAGATATAGAGGAAATTGCCACAAACCTCTGACGGTACTACTGCGAAGTTGAAAGAAAGACCCAATGTCAGCTTCTGCCTCCGAACCCTTGGTGGTCAGGCTTCGTAGGAAGCCACCAAAGCCCTCACTCACATTTTAGACAAATCCTGAGGAAGATGAACCAAAAGAGTACGTAGTGGCTCACGCTAACTCTCCATCCCTAGACAATGTAATTCCCCTGGAAATGATCGCCTACTTTATGAATAAAGGGTTATCTTTAAACTACTCCAATATTGCTCACTTGAGCATATTGTACTCCCTAGAACATGGTACAGGCCTGTAACTACATACATAGGTAACTACTACCTTCGCAGTAAACCAGATCCTTTCTAGCCAAGTTTTCTACTTCACGATTCTAGCAAGGAGGAGGGGAGACAAACCCATCATATTCGGCAGGGTTGAATGCCCCAGGTCCTTCATCCCGGAGGAACAAGAGCCAGAACCCGATACCAAAAAAATATAACTCCACTGGTTCAGAGGTTAAGACAAATACCTCATCCAGAAGATGGGTTATGATCTTAAAAGCAACCGAGGTCTGAATCATGACAAAGGTCGACGAATGCCATTGCACCTCCCCGCTCCGACAGGCAAGTCCGAGGATTACTACCATAAGACCAATTATGGCTTAGGGTATGTCACGCCTCCCACAACCCCCGAAGACTCGGATGAAAAAGATGAGTTATACTCTCACTCTTCAGAGTTTTTTCCTTAAAATTTTGATATCAGAACCATGAGTCCAATGTCTAGACTTACAATGGGAGATGCGTTTCAAACAACGAGAACCTTCGACTGAGGACAAAGTCATACAAGTCAATCTTGGCAAATAATCCTCCCCTAAACCTATCTTCATCAGCAAGAGTCTGGCGGATGAGGATAGAAAATCCATGCTATAGCTCGTCAGAGAATACATCGCTATCTTTGACTGGAGTTACGAAGACATGTTGGGACTGGAACCCCAAATTATGGTCCATAAACTCAACATTTTTTCGAACGCTAAGCCTGTCAAGCAAAATCAACAACGGCTCCGGCTAGACATCATGAATGTCATCAAAGCTGAAGTCAACAAACTGATATATAGTGGCTTCATCCGTGAAGAATAACATCCAGATTGGGTAGCCAATACTGTGTCCGTCGTCAAAAAGAAGGGAAATATATGGATCTGCATCGACTTCTATGATCTAAATTCATCCTGCCCTAAGGACGAGTTCTACCTTTAATGATCGACAATACCTGCAGCTTCGAGTGCATGTCCTTCATGGACGAATTCTCAGCCTACAATCAAATTAAGATATCTCTTGACGACGAAAAGCATACATCGTTCTTAACGCCGATAAGAGTATAATGCTACACAGTCATGCCCTTTGATCTGAAAAACTTTGGTGCTATATACCAGCGAGCGATGAGCACCATCTTTCGTGAGCATCTACGCAAGAAGGTCGAGTATTACGTTGATGACATCACCGTCATGAGTAACTCCAAAAATAATCACCTCCGAGATTTAAAAATTGTGTTCGACCTCATGCGTACACACTAGCTCAAGATGAATCCCACCAAATCTTTTCTAGGATTCTCTAGCGGCATATTCTTGGGTTTCGTCATAACTTAGAAGGGTATCCATGTGGACCCTGACAAGACTAAAGCAATTCTTAAAATGCGCCCACCGAAGAACCTCAGAGAACTTCATCGCCTTCAAGGAAGACTTGCCTACATCAGGAGGTTCATATCAAACCTCTCGGGACGTTATCAGCCATTCACTCAGCTTATAAAGAAGGGATTCTCCTTTGTCTGTAACAAAAAATGCCAATGCGCTTTCAACGATATCAAAGAATACCTCATGAGCCCTCTAAAATTATTAGTCCCAGTTATGGGAAAGCCCTTTCTGCTCTACGTACGAGCGATGGATCACTCTAGCGGCGCTCTGCTAGACCAGACAAGTGACGTAGGTCACGAGAAGGTCATCTACTATCTTAGTAGGATGATGACCGGCATAGAGTATAGGTACAACCCCATAGAGAAATAGTGCCCTGCTCTAGTCTTCGCCATCCAGAAGATCCGACATTACATGGCAGGGCAAACCATACATGTAATCTCACGAGTTAATCCCCTTACGGTCCTCATGACAAAACCTAGAGTGCTCAACACTCGTCTAGCTACATGGGCAATACTGTTGTCACCATATGACATTGTATTCATCCCACAAAAGGTGGTCAAAGGTCAGGCGTTGGCATATTTTCTTACAGCCTACCCGGTACCCAAAATCTTGAAGCTCTACGAGGAGATCCCAGATGAGGTCGCAGACTCGAACCTGATCACGAGTGTAGAAGCTGTTTGGCGAATGTTCTTCGACTGTGCTTCGAGAACAGGGCCCAAAGACGATATTGTCACTGGCATCGGGATAGTATTGATCTATGCACACAATCTGGTCATCAACCGCACCTACTTTCTCACTGAACCATGCTCGAATAATATGGTTGAGTATAAATCCCTCAATATTGCGCTCCAACTCGCCAAATAAGTTGGAGTCGACTACCTAAAAGACTACGGTGATTCCAAGCTGATAGTCAATAAAGTCTGAGGCTAGTACAAAGTTCGGAATGATAGTCAATAATCTCCATCTTCGAGGGGTTCTAAATAGAGTACATCCCTCGGTTGTAAAATATTGAGGCTGACGCCCTGGCCGGCATCGCAGCCTCTCTAGTTGTTTATGTCAATACTCATGAACTGATCAGCGTGATCGGTCAAGAGCTGGTCTGCCCGAAGAATAACCTCTATCAGTGCATGGGCTACTCAGTAGAGACGAGCACCGACTCCCAAGACTGGAGACTCCCATTCATCGACTATGCAGTCTATGGAATTCTTTTCGAGGACCCAAAGGAATATACTTCCATCAGAAGACGTTCCCTCTGGTTCTATTACGATACAGCTACAAAAATATTATATTGTCGCTCATATTATGGTCTTCTGCTATAATGCATATCAAATACAGAAGCAAAGAAGGCTCTCCGTGAGGCCCACAATAGGGTTTACGGTGCCCATCAACTAGGGCCCAAGATACAGTACCACGTCCAGAGAATGGGTTACTATTGGCCGACAATGGTAGCAGACATCGTTGAGTACGCGAGAAAGTATCAAGCATGCCAAATCCAAGCAGATTTTATCCACCAGCCCTCGGAGTTTCTACACCCGACTGTTGCGTCCTAGCTGTTCGAAGCCTGAGGCATGGATATCATAGGGCCGATCAGTCCGCCTACGTCAAAGGGACATCAGTTTATCCTCGTCATTACCGACTACTTCTCCAAGTAGACAGAAGCCGTAATACTCGCTGCAGTCAAGACATCAAAAATGATCAGCTTCATCAAGCATCATGTCATACTGCTTTTGTATGCCACAATGGATCATCCATGATAATAGTCTACAGTTTGTAAGTTATGCTTTTTATCGGTTCTGTGACATAAACCGAATTTAGAATGTAGCCTCGACTTCCTATAACCCAACGACAAATGGTCTGGCAGAAGCCTTCAACAATACCATCATAAAGATCCTCAAGAAGTTCGTGTCATCCAACAAACGCGACTGGAAAGAGAAGGCGGGTGAATGCCTATGGGCCTACCGCACGAAGGTCCAGACGCCACCTGGTAGCATGACATTCTTCTTGGTCTATGGAAGAGAAGCGGTCTTCCCCCTCGAGGTCCAAATTTTCACGCTCTGAGTAGCTCTCTCCAACCGGCTAACCGTCGATGACAATCACCATCGATGGCTACAAAAGTTAGAAGCACGTGACGAGTAATGTCTCTTAGCTCAATAGCTCATTGAGCTGTACCAAGAGCGTCTCTCGGGAGCCTTCAACAAACGGATAAAGAAAAGGACTTACCAAGTGGCTAACCTGTCCTGACAATAAGGAGGTCGATGGTTATGACCCACAAGACAGCCGAAAAGTTCCAACCCAAATGGGAAGGCTCGTTTGTCGTAGAATCAGTATTCTCCAACGGCGCCTACTAACTGGCGAAGTCCAATAGCGACTTGCTCATGATGCCCATTAATGAAAAGTTCCTAAAAAGTTACTAAGTCTAAGGCTAGATTAGTATTTCCCTATCCACACCAAAGACAACCAAGATGTATAGTGTTTACACTCCTGGTTCTTTTTCTCCAGCAAGTGCCTATATATGTACGGCATTGCCCTTCCTATACAAATCATTGTAGAAGCCATTATCAGTATTCAGGAGTCTTGGATACGCAATGGATAATAGATCCTCAAAAAGTTCTCTAGCGGAGTAGTCCTCAGGTCCACTTGCACACTCCTGCAGAGACCACTCAAACCAATCTCGTTAGGCGCTAGCCATGTTCACATTAGCTCTGAGCAATCATCATGACGATCTCCCCAGCGGAGCAAACCTCAGGTCTATCTAGGTTTACATCCATATTACCCATGAACCATCGTTCTAATATTTCTTCCCATCCATGTTTGCCATGTCCATATTACCTCTGAGCAAACCTTCTGGGTTTAGCTATTGATTATCACGCCCATATTATCTCTGATATCGGTTTTTATCTTAACTTATCACCCTTACTTAACCCTAAGTATGCCAGCGGTGCTAAGTCCACAAAACCTATCATGTCCATATTACCTCTGATAGGATTTTATCTCAATCTTATTACTTGTAGTCTCGTGCGCAAGAAGTAATAAGTCTACCAAAAATCCCCCAGTGGGATATCCTCAATGGTAGCAAACAGCCATGTCCATATTACGTCTGGCTCGCTTCCTTTTTCTTCCACCAAAAATACCGAGATCATACCTAACTTCTCGGTACGACTATCGATCGGCTCACGTCTATATCACCTATGAGCTATCATCCTCACCTCCTCCCTAGTAGGGTTTGCCATATCCTTTGTACCTCATCACGTACACAGTACCTCTGATATCGATCGTCGTCTAAACTTATCATCTGTACTTAAAATGAGCCAAAGATATTAAGTCCACCAAACTTGCCATGTCCATATCCCCTCTGGCAGGGTTCATCTCGAATCTATTACTTGCACTCAAGTGTGCAATAAGTAATAGATCCATCGAAGATCTCCTAGTAGGACATCCTTGACAACAGCGATGTTGTATTACCTTTAGTAAGACACCCAAAGTTCACACGGATAATTCCAACAAAAGAGGAAAAGCTTTTTTATTTCTTCCAAACGGGGAAGTAAAAGCAAACTACATTTGAGGACTTACTAATTCCTCAATCAAATTAAAAGAAAAGGGTGGAAAGGAAGAAACAACCATAGATGCTACTTATCAGTGCACAACTCTTCTAAACGTCCTCGAAAACGGGAAAACTCTGGCATCAATCTGAGTTCTGACCCAGCGCTCAGCTTCTTGAGCGACAGCAATGGAATTATCAAGGTGAGCATAAGCCTAGTACCTCTCCTCCAGTCTTTTCAGAGTCTCCTCAAGGGCAGCAGAAGACTGGGCCACAATGAGAGATTGTGCTTGGATAACCTCCTACTCTTGGCGGGCCTCACGAACATGATCCTCCAGGATCTTGAGGTTGGCCTGGAGTTGTGCAATCTTCTCCTGGATGTCAGCAACGGTATAGGAAAACCCATCTTCTCGAGCAAGGTAACCCGTCTCGTCTGCGTCCAACGCGGTACGTTAGAGTTCCAACTTCTTGAGTTCTTGCTCGAGATCCGCCTTGGTCTCCCCATAGGTAGCCTTCACTTGTCCTACGGAGTCCATGAGGCGTTCATACTCCATGTCCACTTTCGTAGTGACGTCATCCTGTTGCACCTGCTGTAACTCGTTTAAGCGCTGCTCTACTTCGGTTAATTTATGAAGTGTCAGGCCGGCCTTTTGCTCAGATCCAGGAAGGGTCCTCAAAATTTGTATCTTCCCCAGGGCACCGTGCTTGGACCAAACGAAAGGCATCCCTCGTCCCAATATAATTTGGACCCCTTGCCTCAATAATACGTAGAAGCCCTGGAGGATAACTTTGGAAGTGGCCACTACCGCAGCGTCGGTGAAGGGCATCAAGGGAGCCAAAGCCGATGGAATTACAGGCAATTAGACAACCTGGGTAGCCTGTGAAGCGAATGGGACAGCGCTCGACGAGTCAGATAGTGGAATAACGGTTGTCGGACGATGAACTGCTTTCGTAGCAGCCAAACTCTTTCCCATCGAGACTAGTGTCTGGACGCCAAAAAAATTTGCAAGCGTGGCCTTCTTACTGGCGAGACCATAAACGGATCCTTTGGGAAGACCGCTACCCCTAGCAACTGAGGAAGCTACGACTTCCTGCCACCCAACGTCAGCCTGAAGATTTAACGAAGCAATCGTCGTACCAGGTAAACTCGCGGCAATAGAGGCCTCCCCTACACTAGCCTCAACAGGAGGCACCTCCGTGTGTTTTCTACCCACGGAAGAGTGAGGGTAAGGCTCCGCCTCCCCGGAATCTCCTTCTCTTTCCCTCAAGCCTTCCTCGACAACCAACACTCCCGAAAGTTCAGCGTCAGAAGCAGGCCCCGTACCTGTCAAAGGTTCCTCAAGGGATTCCCCAACCACAAAGAAAAATGAGACTGACACGGGCCCTGCCCTGATGAGTCCTGGTTCAGCCTCTTCCACCAAACCCTCTTCCGCTGCCACGTTAAATATGTTTATCGGCAAGGAAGGTCCTGTCAATTCAAAATAATCGGTGAGTAACTTCACCCAAACATTAAAGAATTTAAGACAAAAAGTCTTATCTCTTGAGAAACGGTAAAATAATACACCTGGGTGAGGTATCATAGTTGGCAGTTCTGTCGGAGCAAACAGGGTCGTCCCCAGGGCGCCCATATCTCCAACCGAAGGGTCGGCCAAGAAAATGTCCCCTTTCTCGTTGAACCTCTCTACCGTCTCAAGGCCAGGCTCACAATATACCATTCGCAGGAAGACGACATCTCCTCCTTTCGGTAAGAAACCCCTGCCGTAGCAGCCCATACAGGAAGTTTTCTCACCCCAGCTCTTGGTCGCTACATAAATTCAGATAAACTAGGACAAATAGGGTCATAAAAGGGAACATGACAATAAAGCTAGGATAAAGTAAGGATACCGCCACGACATCAAGAAAGGTATCTGGTTGGCGTATCACCAATACAAGGGGGCCAAACTCCTCATCTTCCTCATCTCCCATGACATGCATAGGGTTCTTGGTTGTAACCCTCTTCCGATAACCCGACCTCGCGGTCATAGATGGTTCCTATGTTCACTTCATGGAAGGAGGGCTTCGCCCTGGAGAGGTCTGGCGCTTCATTTAAGAGTCCACTGAAGGAGATGGGTCGTTAGAAGTATCCTCTTACCCCATCATCGAGTTGGGTCCAGTAGGCAATGATGCATCCTTCCCCTTGCCTTCCCCCGACTTTTATTGGATCCACCACTCTGAGGCTTTAGCTTGGTGCCTACGATGAAGCTAGTATCCCGATCAAAACCCGATGGTGGTGCATTCACTGCTACGTAAATTTTAGCCACTACATGAATAATATGGGCTGGAACCGTAGCATCCGATAGCATGAATTGGATATGTGTATTGGTGTCAGAATAATATTCCCAGGCTCGAGCTCCATCAAGAAGGACACCCTTAAAGCCAAGGCAGTGACTGGAATTGCTCAACATGAGTTGGTTGTACCCGAACTGACAAGCAAACCTACTCGACAGATAAAGTTCCAAGAATACAAGGTTCTGATTCCAGTATACTAAGTATGAAGGTCTGATGGATAGTAACCAGCTAAAGAGCCTCAGAGATAAGATCTGACAGTCAGCACCACCATCACAATGAACTATGTCTACCTCATCATTGGTAAATTTTGGGACCAAGACAAAAAAAAGAATAATTTGCCATATGGGAAAGTGCGTGCTGACACGCGGGAACCATAGTGTAAGCCCAAGGCATTCCACCATATCAAAGAATCAAGGCGTCAGTTTCCATAATCATCCCCTCGAGGCCAGGACTCATTAAAGATGCGTAGTGCATCAGCAACCACCCCATTAAATAATGATAAGGCATCTCGACCCGGTTGAAATCTTTGGGACCGTCATGATCCATCACGTTGCTGGTAAAAGCACGAAGTCTGCGATGAATAATGCAGACCATTGCCGGGAGTAAGGCAAGGCGGTGACGAAAAGCCATCTTTACAACATGGAGGATGAGGTTGCGGCTTGCCCTCTCAATCGATCCAGAACCTCTCGGGGCCACGCAATTTCGTAGCCACACCATCAAGAACCCAGCCAGCATAATTTTTTTGACAATGGCTAGGTATCTTGAAAAAAATAGCTGAAGGTATCACCCGAGCTACCAAACCCCTCACTAGTTGCAGTTGTCCTCTTAGTACTTCGTGCCAGATTATGGTTAAATATGTAAGATCGGGGTGCTCGAACGATGACTTAGCCAGAAGCTATAATCTCAAAAAGAAGATGGATTCAGGCAGTGGTATGGGGTAACGTGCCCCCTGTGCTTTTATCCCTCTTCTTCAAGGTCTGTTGATAGGTGTTATGGTAACACAACAACTCCCGGTTACGTTGGAAACTATTTTCCATTGCGTAAAACTCAAGGTTGGCAGTATCTAACAGTCTGAGCTTTTACGCCAGATTGACAAAATTTGAATTTTTACACCGGTATTCATATCCAGCGCGTAAAACTCAAAGTTTGTAGTATATGCCAAATCTCGACAGTCTGAGTTTTTACGCCAGACTGCAAAAATTTGGAGTTTTTACGCCGACACATTAGGAATGTGGGCATAATAATAAAATATCTCTGTGCATCATCTTCCCCAAAGAGGTTCTTAGCACAGTAGATGACCTTGCGCATACACGCACAACGTGTACGAAGGGTTTTTTCTCTCAAAGTCTTTACCTGTAATGTCCGAAGCACAGCTCGACGGTGGAGCACTGCGTTCAGATCGGGACTCGCTCAGCATAATGGGAGTTGCTTGTGCTTGAGCAGTAGAGCAAGATGAGGAAGCGACCTTCTTTCCCTTAGCAGTGGAAGCTTGTTTAGGTGCTATGGCGAATCTGAGTTCTCAGGAAAGAGACAAAGACGAAAAGTTTTTTTTTTTTTGAAAGCAAGGGTTTTGCAAAGAAAGATAAAAACTTTCTCTCTCAAGAACTTGGACTATTTATAGAGTTCGGATAACTCTTCGAATCCCTAACCAAATACGATATTTAATATTCGGTTATGATTTGGGACCACGTCAGCCCATTATTTGAAAAAAGAAGACGGACAGTCATGCTGCGTAACGTATCCGAATTTTACGCTTAGAGGCTATAAATCTACGGTTTTAACGCTCAGCAGCTTTTATGCTCAGAGGCTATAAATCTACAGTTCTACGCTCAGCAGCTTTTTATGCTCAGAGGCTATAAATCTATGGTTTTATGCACAGAAGCTACAGATCTATGATTTTACGTCCAGAAGCTAACAGATGCTATGGTCTATGACTTTTTCGAGAAGGCCAATCCCAAGGTTTTACGCAGAAAATGCTCCTTTTTGTCTACGAAACATTCCAAGTGCTTGGAACGCACAAAGGTTAGCATTGAAGATGATTCTCTTTCTTGGGCCATTGGGAGTTCATTCGAAGTCTAGTCAGAATCTCTTACAGAAGATCAAGTATGGCCTGTCTAACAGACATTTCTCGCCCTTTTTAAGGGATTTTTGGGAAACTATTCTTGAAGATGATGGTCTGAACAAGAATTCTTCGTATCAAAGAAGTGACAGTTCAAAAATTCTACGCGACTCCTCGTCCAAAACAGCATGACAGTTTGGATCTTCAAAACAACTTAATGCTAAGGAGCTTTCTACGCATCTTCTATTATGCGTAAAAGACGGGATGTGATCAGATATCAGAGTCAGCGTAAAATTATTCAGACTTCCTCACAGCAAATATGGCAAATCAGCAATGCATAGAAGAAGACAAATTTATTAATCATGATTACATATGATGGAAATCCGGTTTACAAAGGATTTTCATTTTTATGATTACATATGATAGAAATCCTTTTTTTATGAAGGATTTCTCATTAAAGATCACGCTGGAAATCTGTTGTGCAAGGTTCTTATATTGATGGAGATCTTTTTCTTCTTCTACGGCTATTCATCGGCTTCTACAGCCGATGAACAAAAAAATAATTAATGACGGAAGGATACAGAACTGGGCATGTATCAATTACGTAAGCCTACCCTCCATACGCCATGGCAGGCATGCCCTAGAAATTGTGTTAGGGTTTCAGACCCAACACAATACTGGAAGACAGGGCCAAACTGCCTACCCTCGTCCAGCGCCATAATGAGAGAAAATACAGCTTGCAAGCTGTGTGGCCAAATGAGACCCTTCCTCTCTCCTGGAGGAATCGCCATATAAAATTGCTGATTATTCCGAGCAAAGGAAGTTATGATATCCTTCCATGATCCATCATTGCAGAGGACATTTGCTCGAAGATGCCTCCTTTTACGGCTCCTTACATGCTGGAAGAGCATGATTTTCTTCTTCCTCAGGTCAGCCCAATAGATCTCGGCAACCATCTCTTTTGGTGAAGGAAGTCTGGAAAGAAAGGTTCACTCAATTGCTTTTATATAGGCAGAAGAGAACACCTCAAATCCTAACAAATTTCTAAAAATTTGTCGAGAAATCAGTCTCACAGAACGAGCCAAATTTGACCGTTTCATGCTTCATTCAAAGTATTTCAAATTACGAGGAATTTGAAAACTTTGAAGGGGGTCTTGTAGAAGCATAAAAAATATGCTGGGGAGTTATACGCGTAAAAATCACCAACATGCATGAAGCCCGCGTAAAACAGAGCTCCAGCACTAGGTGGCATAAAATATGACTTCAGAGCCATTAGCGTACAACAGAGCTTCAACGTTGTTCAGCGTAAAACAAAGCTCCAGAATAACCCGCGTAAAGCAGTCCTTCCAGACTGCTTCGGCATAAAAAGGTTGCTACATCGCCACTTCGGCGTAAAACCTGTCTGCTTTTAATGCAGCGGGAAGTTGTACGAGAAACTCTTCGTATTTCTCGAATGAACCTGTCAGACAAAGCAGTGAACCTGACTCCTGACAAAGAGTACTGCACGGCGATCGAGAGGACAGTTGTAATGATGACTCTGCACAGAGCCCCATACTGTCGTCTAATGACATAAATCTTGATATAAGACATCGTTTACGCATTCAAGGAATATGCTACCTATTCTACACAGGCAGAGATAAGCTTTACGCTCAGGATGAGATGAAACCAATCGCTATATCAAAAGCTGTTATTCGTACAGAACTTGAGGCACGTCTCTGCAGTTAATGTGCGAGAAGGGGGCAGATCTCTGCATTTAATGCATGAGATTTGGTTCTACTTTTAATGACTAGGAGAGCTAAAATTAGGGCTAATATGCTCACGTCACTATCCCTGCATATTACGCCAACTAGGCTATTTTCAACTATAGGAGCACGCCGTACGCTATCTCCTTGAAATACGCCAACCAGGCTATTTTTAACTATAGGAGCACGCCGTATGCTATCTCCTCGAAATACGCCAATTCATGCTATATTTGCAAGATACGTGATAAAGCTACTCGGCCCAGAATATGCTCAAGACCTCAGTCAAAGAAGGATAATTTGCTATCTTTACGCTAGTTACCTATCCATGCAGCATCAAGCTTTACGCAGAACTTGCCTTCTACGCCAATAAGACAGCTACTTGGCTTCTACGCCAACCAGACAGCTACTTGGCTTCTACGCCAACCAGACAGCTATTTGGCTTCTACGCCAACAAGACAGCTACTTGGCTTTTATGCCAACGAGATAACTATCTGGCTTTTACGCCTACGAGATAGTTATTTGGCCTTTATGCCAATCTTCTCTACGCGAGGGGCAGTTACATACGTGGCTTGCATGTCGTGATCTTCGATGAGCGATTATACGCATTACCTCATAATGGGACACGCATCACACGCCAATTCAGGAGATCATTCATACGTAGGTAGCAGTTATTATAACCGCCGCATAAAAGGTGCAGCTCTCTCGGCTGTTCGGTTTCTACACCGACTGGTCAGTTACTGTGACCAAACTCTATAAATAGAGACTTCCGGCCATAGGAGTAAAGGGAAAGGAAAATAACAGAGGTCGAATCCAAGGTGGAGAGAATTCGGGAGTCACAGACAGAGGTCAAGGTCAAGAAAGCACCTATAGAGAGCTTTGGCAACGAGAGTTCAACCTTTCCTGCAGTCTTTGAAGATTCTTTTTCTTCTTCTACAGTACTTCTTCATCATCGTGTGGTCCAAGGGACAAAGTGATCGACCGCAGATCAGACTCCTATAGCAATATTTCTCCAGAATCAAATTTTTGTACTTAACATCCTCGTATAGGATTAATTGTACTTATGTTTCTTGTTTGTAAACAAAGAAATGGTTTCGTATAAACCTAGTTTTAATTTCTTTCGTTTATTATCAAACACAATGTTACTAGCCAATTTATCCAATATTTAACCTATAATATTCAATGTTATCCAATACCAACAAGGACAGTATCGATACCATCTCAATAATCAAGATAACATCTCATGACTAACGATTCAATAACAATATCAATCCGTGTACCATCGTGTCAAGAATCATAAGTAGCATTTCTAAATACTTAAATTATAGTAATCAAATAATAGAAACTATCAGAGAATGTACTCGCCTGTGGTCCAGAGCAAATAATGTAAAACAGTGTCCGAACTGGTGTCACGGACCTATATATGGAATATTGTATTAATACAAGGTTTTGGGAATGAGAATAAATTAAACTAGTCAACTTCTAGGTCATAAAGTTATTTCTAAGTCAAAATAGTCAAACTATGTCAACTCTATGCCAAACTAGTCAAACTTGGTCAAACTAGCTATTTCTAGGTTGCATGAGTCTATCACAATAATATTGGGTTCATACAGTATGAATTTAGGCCAAACAAGCTAGATCTAAGATACTAAGAAAATAATAGGATACCATATCCTAAGATATGCAAGTTTTTAATACAAAAATAGTAATTTATATATACACACAAGGCAATACATATAGTACCTTAGTTAACTAATGCAAATAGGATACCATGTCTTTCAACTAAGGCGAATCACACTACCTACACACCCCTCCCGATACTCAAACCCAATACCTTGAGCATCCCTCAATACCTTGAGTACCAACCCGATACCTTGACATTTACCTTGGTATCTCAAGGTGATGTGCTCTTAGTATATGTTATCTACCCAATCTCTAAACTATAGGCTAATATCTATTTATCTAATACAAACTACTAGCTATATACTAATATGCATTAATTAATACCAATTACCATGCTATACTAACTACCCATGCAACTATTACATATATACATACATATACATACCTACATATATACATAACCATACATATATAGATATATCCATATACCTACACACACACACACACACACACACACACACACACACACACACATATATATATATATATATATATATATATATATATATATATATATATGTGTGTGTGTGTGTGTGTGTGTGTGTGTGTGTGTGTGTGTGTGTGTGTGTGTGACACTTTTACTCACACACACATAACATATATAAATGCATAACTATACATACACCTATAAGTATACAACTAGATATATATATATATCTATACACATATACACATACATATGTAAACATACACATAGCTATACATATATCAGTATACATCTTCATACATACATATTTATATATATATAAACATACACATATACATATAGATATATACTCTCTTATGCATACACACATATATACAACCATACACTATGAAACTTAGATATATCATATACACATATATAACACATAGCTATATATACATACCTATATAAACACGTATTCATATATCACTACTTATGTACATATATATAAATCATACTTTACACACACACACACACACGTATTCATAAATCATACTTCACACACAACCATACACTGTGTATATATATATATATATATATATATATATATATATATATATATATATATATATACATACATACATACATACATATTTACATATAGATACACCTAGATATCAATATACATATATATAAACACACAATCACATAGCTATATAGACATAACTATATGGTATAATATAAATACATACACTATACATATATATATATCATATCTAATATATCATATTAATAGTTATACACACGTTAATTGAATTAAAAAACATGAAGCAAACATGTGGAGTGCATCGCACCCGTATCACACTAGATCTATGATACGCTTGCGATACGAGTCCACCACACAACTAAACTTATCCCGAAGGACACGAGCAAGTCTAAAGTAATAAATATGAATAATATAAAGAGTCAATTATATATCTACGTGTCTACGTAAATATGAAAAATATAAAGAGTCAATTATATATCTGCGTGTCCACGTCAAAATATGACATGCACAAAGTCCCGTGTCAGAGAAAAAACCCCCAAATCAACACGTATCACCAAATTATTGGGATACAACCTACACGTACCCAATTGTGGACACAACAATAGCCCCAAACATACAAACACATGTCAAATTGATCAATAGGACCAATTGACAAATACTACAAGTGTCAATCTCTGAATTCTCCTAAAATTGACACAAAAAGCACCATAACTCTAATAGTCTCTAATGATAATTTAGAAAGAAATTGGGAAGAAATTTGGTAGAAATTTGATAAAATTTGGTTGAGGGTAATTATAGATCTAGATTTGGAATAAAAAATAAAGAGAGAAAGTTTTTATCCCCTTTATATTGGCCTCACTTGCCCCCTCCCTCAAGCTACTATGTAAAGTCTAAAATACCCCTTGGGCCTCTCATAAAAAAATTAATTATGGAGGGAAGGTTCTAGTGCAATGAGTTTAACTTAATTAATTCATCCTCCTAATGAATGGGCTTACTATTGGGCTCAATTCTAACTAGAATTAAACGTTAGGTCCATGGATGTAAACTAACTAGTTAGGTCCACTAACATAAGTCAAAAAATAATCTAACATGCTAAAAATAAATAAATAAATATTTAACATGCACAGTATTTAATTAATTATGAAATGACCAAAATATTCTTTCCTAGAAAATATGGTAGTGACAAGTCTACCCCCCTTAGAATAATTTTGTCCTCGAAATTTAAGGGTGATCGTACTCCTTCTAGGTCAAACCCCCAGCAATCATAGTCCAATAAGGTCTTATCATACCACGAACAGTCCTATGCAAAGAACAACATGCATGGTCATGGTCTCCGTATTATTGCTATCTCCGTCAGGGTATTCTATTAGCTATACTAACTATATAACACAAGCATCCAAAAGGTACAAAAGAAGCAATCAATCAAAATAGATGGAAGGAACAGAAAGAAAGAACATAACTCGCTAACCCATCACCTGTAGTATCGGTCTCTTCGACCGTCATCACAAATGCTCCGCCCTGCCGTGGTAGCTCCCTCTGCGGGTGATGAGCAATCTATGGTGCTACATGTGGCCTAACTCCACCTCTCTTCCCTCGATCTGCACCCTGGCCTAGACGTTGAAGTGTTTAGAGACAACCATTTACCATATGCTCCGTTGATCCATAATGTAAGCACGCTCCAAGTCTCTTCGCACATCTCCCAAGTGTGCCCAGTCTTCTTACAATAAGTGCATTGAGGAGCCTATTGCACCTGTCTCTGAGGCTGTTTTAGTATTTGCTGTACTGGAGCTTGTATTGGAGCAACAATTAGTTTATGCATCTCATATTGTTGCTGATAAGCTCCAAACTGTACTGGAAACTGTTGTTGCTGGAATCGCGACCTTTTTGTTGGTCCTATACTGCTACTGGCACCCCCAAACATATCACGGTCCCTCTTCTACATTAAGTTCCACTCCCGCTCGACCTTTCATGCCTCTGAAAGTATCTCAGAATACGTCTCATAGAAAGACGAAATAAGAATCTTCACTTCCCAATTTAGACCCTCGCAGAAACGGATAGCCCAAACTTCTGACTCTCTCACCAAGTAGTCCGCAAATCGGCTCAGCCTTCCGAACTCTGCGGCATACTTCTCAATGGACATGCTCCCTTGTATAAGGCTCTCAAACAGCCTTCCTAATTCAAATATGTCCGTCCGAGCAAAGAACTTCTTCTTAAAGAGATCCTTGAATACCTCCCAAGACTGCCCCGTATCCGTAAGAAGTGGCTCGTTCCTGAACTAAGAACGGGCAACATCAAACAGTTGAAGTCCTACCGCCTCAACCTTCAGATCCTCCGCAAGACGGGATACCCTCATGAGACGCTCGATATCTTCAAGCCAATCGTCAGCATAGACTATACCCTCTGTCCCCTTGAAAACTTGAGGATCAAGCTTCTTGAAATTTTAAATGTTGCCTGGCTCAAACTAAAATCCTGTGGCTTTGGAGGAGCCTCTCTCTGAACTGCTACAATAGCTACCTGATGGGCTTTTTTCATACTCTGTCGCATCATATCTGACTGCCTGTACTGGGTCTCTATCTGTGCCCTCTGTAACTCCATCATCTCTCTAAACAGTGCAACCATCGGCGTGGCATCTCCTGAAAATGGAGGTGGTGGAAGTCCCTCCGAAGCAACTGGAGTAGTCCTCGGAACATGTGGAGGAGAACCCCCGAAGGCAGCCAAGACTCCTACGTGAACTGATATCGTAGGAGGTACAAACCCTACTACTTGAGTGGAAGATTGAGAGGTGGCAGACCTCACAGAAACTGCTCTCGATCGATGGAATCTAGTCTTCGGCGACATCCTGAAGACAGATCGAAATAAAAGAGATCAATTCGACACGAGATAAGATATCATCAATAAAGGACAATAATATTCAAAGTATTCAGAAGGAATCAAAAGTAGCAATTCAATTCAGATTGGAATTCCTAGTTGTGATTGAGTATTCCTCTCTTATCCTAGTATCCTATGTCCTATATCCTATCGCAGGATCGTAGTAGTACAACTAAGTCGTCGCACTACTATGATATCGTACTATTGCGAAGCCTGGCCTGCATGGGCCACCACTAAAAATATGTCACGGCCCGCACCCGGTGTAGGGAAACAAGTCGGGAATAACGCCCAGCCTACGCCGCAGCATCGACGGTAGAACGTTGTCTTAGTCAACTATACTATCGAATTATCTCACAATAAAGCATAATCCTCCAATAATATCTTAACTCCAAGAAGAGTGTAATCAACTTAGTTCAACACAAAACTCAATCATATTTCTATGGCACAAGAAGATATCATAGAAGTCTAACATAACTATGTAGTTAAAAATATAACAACAACAAGTAGAAATAATATCCAAGTCTCAAATATATGTCGAAAATAAATCCGGTACCAAAATGCTAAAGAGAACTAACTATGCTAACTAGTGAATCCGGCTAAATCTCCCTACAGTCACTCCAGAACTAGTGGGTCCAAGTCTGTACCATCTATAGGGTGAGGTCCATAGTATGTCGAACACCAATCTCCTAAATCCTCTGAAAAATATTTTCCAGTCAGGAATGGAGCGAAGTACAACCTAATAGCAGTTCCAATTAATTGACAAAAACTATAAAACAGTAAAGTAGATGATGCTATCTGTCATGCCCCGATCTCCCGCAGGCAAATCGGCCGTTCCCGCTAGGCGGGAATCACCCTCGCCAGCGCTCCCACGGAACGATCGCTTGACCCATCCGGGCGTGATGTCGCACGAGCGTGAACCGCGCCCATGCAAGGCCGTGATTCATTGGCTGGCGGTAAGAGTTCTAAGCCACAGAGTCACACAGATTGTTCGAGTACAGCGGAGTCATGAACGCATAACGATTTGGTAACAGGTTCACTGAGTCGACAATATAGCAGAAGCATTGAAACACAAGTTTGAAGTAAAGCAACTCTTTTATTGATATAAACATGTGTTACAAGCCGCGTATAGCCGAGATTATAAGTCGCTCAAGCCTCTCTCTCTGAAACAGTAAAAGCGTGCCAAGTGGCTACAACTGTGGAATGATTGTAGAGGCGATGTTCGGGCGAGTTCGGGCTATGTTCACAATATTATGTCTTGTATATGTGCTTCAGTTTCGGACGCACCGTTACTTTGGAGTGATCTTCACGCCTAAGCACGCACGAAGGAGGTATCCGCACCGAACGAGGTTCTCCCGTACTCTGCATACAAACTGGTGGATTATCAGTACATTGAATGCACTGGTGGGGAAGCTACTCGCCCGCTCGACAAATCCAAACACATAATATAAGTTCTGTGCACCAACTATTAAGTTATCTTTCTGGTTTCCTTAGGATCAGTTTCATGCAAACATTGAATAGCCTAACGTGTCGGGCAGTGCGCTGTGCAACATGAGAGGAAACACGACGAGACTTACCATTTCACCTTCCCTGTCCAAGGCAAACATTGTTAATTTAAACACGAGCAAGTATAAGCATTCAGGGGCATAGCATATGCAAACACGAGGGTCGTTACAACATGATCGTTCAGGTGTTTAGTTGTTTCTTGATGCGATACAGTGACTCGCACGCGGATAGCCGCTAAGTGAGGATGACTTATCTATATGAACAAGTGTCGCTGGCAAAACCATTTAGGACAATAGTCACTGGCGGTAATGGTATGCAGCGAAAGTACAAGGGGCGCAACATGCCATCCCGTCCAGCACAATGGACTATACAGTAGGGTTAAGTCACTGGAGAGAATGGTATGCAGCAAAAGAACAAGGAGCCCTATATGCCATTTCGTCTAGCATAATGGACTATACAGTAACGTGAGTTCCATCCGGATCGGATCGGTCCTAGTGCCCCAAAGACCGTCCGTGGAACTATATCTCGTTTCCGAGTTGTCCACGACATGCAATCATTGGGTCTTTCCAATTATCACGAGATACACGAGAACAAGAGTGCACTAGAACAAGAGAACACGAGTGCACAAGAACACGAGTACACGAGATACTTGAATCTTGGTTCTGTACAATAACTTGCCTTGATGCATTCCCCTGGCTCGAGGCTGCCTGGTGACCTAACGGTCCCGGATACTTACAGGTTCAATCATGCACGGAATGACTACTTAGTAGTCTTCCGGGGTTTCGACGAAAATAAGGCAACATTCAAGCAAACAAGCATGCGTTTTTAAGGAACATAAGCAGCACGTTTGCTCGGACTCGAAGGTAAGCCGAGAGATGAAACCGTAAGGGACTTAGCATGCGAGGGTCTGAACATATATAAGTAGTATTTCATTTTCCATGTTCTAGCATAGCAGTACAAGTTGGGATTATTCCCTTAGCTAGGTGCGTTGAATTCATTATTAGCATGCAGGGGGTGAATCACCTAGCGACTAGCATGAATATTCCAGATTTTATATGTGCTGGCTAAGCAAAGACAAGTTCACCGTAGCCACCCACCTTAGCGAGGATTCGCCTCGGTAGAGCGATACGCCGAGCGAGCCTCTGAAAGCCTAAGCTGAATTCCTGTAGGGACAAGTTTGGATATCATTTGTTTCTCGTTTAAGGCAAAGCGGGTCGTGACAGTTGCACTATTACATTTTGAAATGGCAGTCCGCTTGAGCGGAACGGGGTGTTACATCCTTCCCAACTCAGAAAAAGTCTCGTCCTCGAGACTTACTGAGGACAAGTAGTAATCTAGGTTTGAGGCAATCCTAGACAAGTCGTTGTACTTGTTTATTTGGATATTCACTTGCACAAGCATCAAAATCAGCATATCGCTTAGTCTGGATCGTGCGCACTTTCGAAATGCACTTCTAGCGTGAGCACGTCAACCAGCTTAGTGATAGCGAAGTCTTAGCACTCGAGTTTCACCTTTTCTTAAGTCTTGGATGGTGCACTAGTTCAAGGCGTCCCTCGAATAGATGCATTCAACCAAACTTAGAGTTAGTGAAATCGGACAAGCTACTAGCGATACTCTCAAGGGTCCGCACAGGTTGGCACAAAGGCCACTCGCAGCACAGTAACATACAAGCAAGCATATCAATTAAAACGCATTTTGAAAGTATTTAGACTTATTGTAGGAACATCCCATCGAGGCATTGAGAGAGAGCGTGCACATAACCCACGAACGAGCTTTCAAAACTGAGATAATCGAATTGAATTCCAAAGGCGTAGAAGCCTGGCTCTGATACCACTATGTCACGCCCCGGTCTCCCGCAGGCAAATCGGCCGTTTCCGCTAGGCCGGAATCACCCTCGCCAGCGCTCCCGCGGAACGATCGCTTGACCCATCCGGGCGTGATGCCGCACGAGCGTGAACCGCACCCGTGCAAGGCCATGATTTATTGGCTGGCGGTAAGAGTTCTAAGCCACAGAGTCACACAGATTGTCCGAGTGTAGTGGAGTCATGAACGCATAGCGATTTGGTAACAGGTTCACTGAGTCGACAATATAGCGGAAGCATTGAAACACAAGTTTGAAGTAAAGCAACTCTTTTATTAATATAAACATGTGTTACAGGCGGCGTATAGCCGAGATTACAAGTCGCTCAAGTCTCTCTCTCTGAAACAGTAAAAGCATACCAAGTGGCTACAACTGTGGAATGATTGTAGAGGCGATATTCAGGCAAGTTCGGGCTATGTTCACAACATTATGTCTTGTATATGTGCTTCAATTCAGGATGCACCATTGCTTCGGAGTGATCTTCACGCCTAAGCACGCACGAAGGAGGCATCTGCACCGAACGAGGTTCTCCCACACCCTATATACAAACTGGTGGATTATTAGTACATTGAATGCACTGGTGGGGAAGCTACTCGCCCGCTCGACAAATCCAAACACGTAATATAAGTTCCGTGCACCAACTATTAAGTTGTCTTTTTAGTTGCCTTAGGATCAGTTTCATGCAAACATTGAATAGCCTAACGTGTCGGGCAGTGCGCTATGCAACATGAGAGAAAACACGGTGAGACTTACTATTTTACCTTCCCTATCCAACATTGTTAATTTAAACATGGGCAAGTATAAGCATTCAGGGGCATAGCATATGCAAATACGAGGGTCATTACAACATGATCGTTCAGGTGTTTAGTTATTTCTTGATGCGATGCAGTAACTCGCATACGGATAGCCGCTAAGTGAGGATGACTTATCTATATGAACAAGTGTCGCTGGCATAGCCATTTAGGACAATAGTCACTGGCGGTAATGGTATGCAGCGAAAGTACAAGGGGTGCTACATGCCATCCCGTCCAGCACAATGGACTATACAGTAGGGTTCAGTCACTGGAGAGAATGGTATGTAGCAAAAGAACAAGGAGCCTTACATGCCATCTCGTCCAGTACAATGGACTATACAGTAACGTGAGTTCCATCCGGATCGGATCGGTCCCAGTGCCTCGGTGACCGTCCGTGGAACTATACCTCATTTCTGAGTTGTTCGCGACATACAATCATTGGGTCTTTCCAATTATCATGAGATACACGAGAACAAGAGTGCACTAGAATAAGAGAACACGAGTGCACAAGAACACGAGTACACGAGATACTTGAATCTTGGTTCTGTACAGTAACTTGCCTTGATGCATTCCCCTGGCTCGGGGCTGCCTGGTGACCTAACGGTCCCGGATACTTGCAGGTTCAATCATGCACGGAATGACTACTTAGTAGTATTCCGGGGTTTGGATGAAAACAAGGCAACATTCAAGCAGACAAGCATGCGTTTCTAAGGAACATAAGCAGCACGTTTGCTCGGGCCGAAGGTAAGCAGAGAGATGAAACCGTAAGGGACTTAGCATGCGAGGGTCTGAACATATATAAGCAGTATTTCATTTTCCATGTTCTAGCATAGCAGTACAAGTTAGGATTATTCCCTTAGCTAGGTGCGTTGAATTCATTATTAGCATGCAGGGGGTGAATCACCTAGCGACTAGCATGAATATTCCAGATTTTATGTGTGCTGGCTAAGCAAAGACAAGTTCACCGTAGCCACCCACCTTAGCGATGATTCACCTCGGTAGAGCGATACGCCGAGTGAGCTTCTGAAAGCCTAAGCTGAATTCCTGTAGGGACAAGTCTGGATATCATTTGCTTCTCGTTTAAGGCAAAGCGGGTCAGGACAGTTGTACTATTGCTGTTTGAAACGGCAGTCCGCTTGAGCGGAACGGGGTGTTACATCCTAGCCAACTCAGAAAAAGTCTCGTCCTCGAGACTTACTGAGGACAAGCAGTAATCTAGGTTTGAGGTAATCCTAGACAAGTCGTTGTACTTGTTTATTTGGATATTTACTTGCACAAGCATCAAAATCAGCATATCGCTTAGTCTGGATCGTGCGCACTTTCGAAATGCACTTCTAGCGTGAGCACGTCAACCAGCTTAGTGATAGAGAAGTCTTAGCACTCGAGTTTTACCTTTTCTTAAGTCTTGGATGGTGCACTAGTTCAAGGCGTCCTTCGAATAGATGCATTCAACCAAACTTAGAGTTAGTAAAATCGGACAAGCTAATAGCGATACTCTCAAGGGTCCGCACAGGTTGGCACAAAGGCCACTCGCAGCACAGCAACATACAAGCAAGCATATCAATTAAAATGCATTTTGAAAGTATTTAGACTTATTGTTGGAATATCCCATCGAGGCATTGAGAGAGAGCATGCACATAACCCACGAACGAGCTTTCAAAACTGAGATAATTGAATTGAATTCCAAAGTCGTAGAAGCCAAGCTCTGATACCACTATGTCACGCCCCGATCTCCCGCAGGCAAATCGGCCGTTCCCGCTAGGCGGGAATCACCCTCGCCAGCGCTCCCAGGGAACGATTGCTTGACCCATCCGGGCGTGATGCCACAAGAGCGTGAACCATGCCCGTGCAAGGCCATAATTCAATGGCTGGCGGTAAGAGTTCTAAGCCACAGAGTCGCACAGACTGTCCGAGTGCAGTGGAGTCATGAACGCATAGCAATTTGGTAACAGGTTCACTGAGTCGACAATATAGCGGAAGCATTGAAACACAAGTTTGAAGTAAAGCAACTCTTTTATTAATATAAATATGTGGCAGCGTATAGCCGAGATTACAAGTCGCTCAAGCCTCTCTCTCTGAAACAGTAAAAGCGTGCCAAGTGGCTACAACTGTGGAATGATTGTAGAGGCGATATTCATGCGAGTTCGGGCTATGTTCACAATATTATGTCTTGTATATGTGCTTCAGTTCCGGATGCACCGTTGCTTCGGAGTGATCTTCATACCTAAGCACGCACGAAGGAGGCATCCGCACCGAACGAGGTTCTCTCGCATCCTGCATACAAACTGGTGGATTATCATTACATTGAATGCACTGGTGGGAAAGCTACTCGCCCGCTCGACAAATCTAAAAACGTAATATAAGTTCTGTGCACCAACTATTAAGTTGTCTTTCTAGTTGCCTTAGAATCAGTTTCATGCAAACATTGAATAGCCTAACGTGTCGGGCAGTGCGCTATGCAATATGAGAGAAAACACGACAAGACTTACCATTTTACCTTCCCTGTCCAAGGCAAACATTGTTAATTTAAACACGGGCAAGTATAAGCATTCAGGAGCATAGCATATACAAACATGAGGGTCGTTACAACATGATCGTTCAGGTGTTTAGTTGTTTCTTGATGCGATACAGTGACTCGCATGCGGATAACCGCTAAGCGAGGATGACTTATCTATATGAACAAGTGTCATTGGCATAGCCATTTAGGACAATAGTCACTGACGGTAATGGTATGCAGCAAAAGTACAAGGGGCGCTATATGCCATCCCGTCCAGCACAATGGACTATACAGTAGGGTTCATTCACTGGAGAGAATGGTATGTAGCGAAAGAACAAGGAGCCCTACATGTCATCTCGTCCAGCACAATGGACTATACAGTAACGTGAGTTCCATCCGGATCGGATCGCTCCCAGTGCCCCGGTGACCGTCCGTGGAACTATACCTCGTTTTTGAGTTGTCCGCGACATGCAATTATTGGGTCTTTCCAATTATCACGAGATACACGAGAACAAGAGTGCACTAGAATAAGAGAACACGAGTGCACAAGAACACGAGTACACGAGATACTTGAATCTTGGTTCTGTACAGTAACTTGCCTTGATGCATTCCCCTGGCTCGGGGCTGCCTGGTGACCTAACGGTCCCGGATACTTGCAGGTTCAATCATGCACGGAATGACTACTTAGTAGTCTTCTGGGGTTTGGATGAAAATAAGGCGACATTCAATTAGACAAGCATGCGTTTCTAAGGAACATAAGCAGCACGTTTGCTCGGGCCCGAAGGTAAGCCGAGAGATGAAACCGTAAGGGACTTAGCATGCGAGGGTCTGAACATATATAAGCAGTATTTCATTTTCCATGTTCTAGCATAGCAGTACAAGTTGGGATTATTCCCTTAGCTAGGTGCGTTGAATTCATTATTAGCATGCAGGGGGTGAATCACCTAGCGACTAGCATGAATATTTCAGATTTTATGTGTGCTGGCTAAGCAAAGACAAGTTCACCGTAGCAACCAACCTTAGCGATGATTCGCCTCGGTAGAGCGATACGCCGAGCGAGCCTCTGAAAGCCTAAGCTGAATTCCTGTAGGGACAAGTCTGGATATCATTTGCTTCTCGTTTAAGGCAAAGCGGGTCGGGACAGTTGCACTATTACCGTTTGAAACGGCAGTCCGCTTGAGCGGAACGGGGTGTTACACTATCTACGATGAGAATATAACTGATGATCAAGAACAATAAAAAAATAGGCAATACTAGCAATAGAAATATAAATCAATGTGTACAAGAATTAAGGAATAAAACTATAATATCAGAATAGAACAAGGTAATCAATGAACTGAATATGGAAACTATAATATACTATATGATTTGAGATACTAACTAAATAGGTGATCGGCTTGGGAGATTCAATGATTACCCTAAGGAGCTAACTCAACCATACTTGAATTACATAGTTAGTTAGTAGCCAATGATTACACTACTAGCCGATAGTTTTTTGATCACATATTTAATTGGTATTTCTTTCGGCCCGACTGATACGATGGATCGAATCAAGACACGTTACTAGCCAATTTATCCAATGTTTAACCGAAAATATTCAATGTTATCGAATACCAACAAGGGCAGTATTCGATACTATCTCAATAATCAAGGTAACATCTCATGATTGACGATCCAATAACAATATCAATCCGTGTACCATTGTATCAAGAATCATAAGTAATATTTCTAAATACTTGAATTATAGTAGTAATCAAATAATGGAAATTATCAGAGAATGTACTCGCTTGTGGTCCAGAGCAAATCTGGTGTCACAGACCTATATATGAAATATTATATTAATACAAGATTTTGGGAATGAGAATAAATTAAACTAGTCAACTTCTAGGTCATAAAGCCATTTCTAAGTCAAAATAGTCAAACTAGGTCAACTCTATGCCAAACTAGTCAAACTTGGTCAAACTAGCTATTTCTAGGTTGCATGAGTCTATCACAATGATATTGAGTTCATACACTATAAATCTAGTCCAAACAAGCCAGATCTAAGATACTAAGAAAACAAAAGGATACCGTATCCTAAGATACGCAAGTTTTTAATACAAAAATAGTAATTTATATATACACAAGGCAAAACATATAGTACCTTAGTTAACTAATGCAAATAGGATACCATCCCTTTCAACCAAAGCGTATCACACTACCTACACACTCCTCCCGATACTCAAACCCAATACCTTGAGCATCCCTCAATACCTTGAGTACCAACCCGATACCTTGACATTTACCTTGGTATCTCAAGGGGATGTGCTCTTAGTATATGTTATCTACCCAATCTCTAAACTATAGGCTAATATCTATTTATCTAATACAAACTACTAGCTATATACTGATATGCATTAATTAATACCAATTACCATGATATACTAACTACCCATACAACTATTACATATATACATACATATACATACCTACATATATAAATAACCATACATATATAAATATATCCATATATATATATATATATATATATATATATATATATATATATATATATATATATATATATATATATATTAATATATATATATATACATAAACATATGTAACATACACAAATACATATAACTATATATATATATATATATATATATATATATATATATATATATATACATATACATATATATGTGACACTCTCACACACACACATAACATATATAAATGCATAACTATACATACACCTAAAAGTATACAACTAGATATTTATATATCTATACACATATACACATACATATGTAAACATACACATAGCTATACATACATCAATATACATCTTCATACATACATATTTATATATATATATA
>JAYESA010002228.1:0-27559 GCA_036927795.1 Iris macrosiphon
ACTGAGAGGATTGAAGATACCGATGCACAATATGTCTGCTACTAGCACTACCATTATAGCCTTCAATGCTGGAAAGAGTAAACTGTTGGAAAGATACGTCTAAAAATTTAGATAGGCGATCTACATATTGAAGTCACATCCTATGTGATTAACTCTGAGGTATCCTACAACAATTTCTTGGGACGGCCATGGATACACGAGCATAAAATTGTACCTTCTACTCTACATCAATGCTTCAAAAATGTAAATAGTAGGAAAGAAGTCAAACAGAGGTAGATGACCTCAAACCATTCAAATGTGTTAAAACCTATTTTACTGACTCTACACTCTATACACCAGAGTATATGAAAAAAAAGGTAATCAATCTAGTGATAAAGCTAAAAATACTCCAAAAGAATATCGTTTGATAATCCGAGTTAAAGGACGTACTACTCATCCAACTCCTTTGAAGCCTCTCGGCATCGACCTGCATAAATTTCCTCCATTGGTCATCAACCTTCGATGCAATAAACATCCAATACTGGAGAATGAGCCCCTTGTTCTCAACCTTTATCGTAACAAGCAACAAACATCATTGAATCAACCCCTGGTCATCAATCTTGCCAAGCCTCCTGTCAAGGCTGAAGATTCTGCTGACTATGTGGAAGATAAAGAAATCATATATTTCATGAATAAATAAGATACTACTTCGCACTACATTGATGTTGAACCCTTTGTTGAGAAATTCATGGAGGTTCTTCTTCTCTACCAACCTTTGTCCATAACCGTGGCATCTACATTTTAATATAGTTCATTATATGAACAATATAAGATTGAATACTTTATAGTCCTAGCAAGACAGGACAAGCAACGTCCAATAATTTTTGGCAAATCTAGAAATAAAAGTTGACTTTGGTCAAAGCCCTCTAGGGATTGGGCCTTCTCATAGGTATTTCAACTTAAATGGAATTAAAAAATGAAATGGCCATGATGCATTGGTTCAAGGTTTTGAGGCCATGGTTCAAAGAGATCAATGTCGCAATTTGCGCACTCCCAAAAATTATGGAAAAATACACATGAAGGAGAATTTGGTTTATTTACGTGTTGTGTCCAACGGGGCAGACACCTTAATGCACTTTTGTACAGAAGTGTCCAACAATTAGAAAATTGCACAAAGTAAGATTTATGGTTTAATTAATTAAAATAAATGCAAGTGGTGTTCTAAAATTAATTAGAAGTACAAGGAACTGAATTTAAGTGGTACACAAGTGTCATGAATGAAGTAGACTCAGAATAGAATATTACCCTAATTTGGGTTGCTCAAAATGGGTCGAGATTGTGTCTCCAATTTCGATTGGAACGCACAAGGATACAAATTTAGATTTATATAGAATTAAATATAGTCGTTTGCGACGAATGTTGTGCGCCTAAAATGAAGCACAACAAGACATAATTATGAGTCACACAAGGATCAAAATAAAAGTCTAGCACGTCTAGGACAAGGGTATAAAATCTGTTGGAAGACAATGGCTGGGTTGTGCTCTAATTATCGAAACAACGATAAAGTACAACAATCAAATAAAATCACAACAATTCAATATAATTAAATATCATGCAATCATTTACACATTAATTATGAAAAGACAAAAATACCCTTAATCTGAAATATGGGGGTGACAAACTTATACAAATTACTATACCCATTCATGCACATCCAAACATCTTCACCTGTAGCTGTATTCGAGTTCATCATATCGCTGAGTCTGCATCGTGCATATATTCAGGACATCCCCCAAATATATGTATTTCAACCAAACTTAGCAATAGTGAAGTCGGACAAGCTACTTGTGAAATATCCTTACTTTTGAATCATCGATCATTTCACTAACTCGACTAAACTGATCTCCAGTTTGTTTCACTATCGTCTATCTCAATCCTCGAACAACATTATTCTTTTCCCAAGTATTCTCGTCTTATGAAATCGCTACGATACCTCGAGCGGAGTCAACCAAAACCCAAGTTAATTCTAATCCAATTTAACCAAGCATTGCACTACCATCAAATACGTCTTCCAAGCAACAATTTAATTCGTTATCCCAACTTTACTTGAGCATCAACAATTTTGATCATAAGTTTTCCATTTGACAAATCCTCGGTACTCGTCTCATTTTTCCTATCGTACGACTTATTCAATCTATCGAGTAGCATCCAAGTCCTATCATTCATCCCGTTCACCTTAAATATAACTTCACTAGCATATACTACTAGTTCCAAGTCCTAACTCTAAGTCTTGCTGTCCCAGTTCTATTGTCTACCCGAACGATACTCCAAAGTCAGTTATACGAGTTTAAATCATGGCACATGGTCGTCTGCCTAACCACTAGGTCAGCTTACCAGGTCATAGTTACAACTCAAACTTTCTATACTCGACGTGCAACCCGAGCATCGTGCTCTCCAATCCTAAGGTCAAACCATTATTCGTTTGTACGAAGTATTCTACCCAATCTCGCTTGACTCAAATTTCTAAATATCGAGCATCAATTATCCTAACCATATCAATACTTTCGTTGCACACGGGTCAAGTCCATTCAACAATGTCGTCCTAAGGAAAGTCCTTTAACCCAATCCTCGACATATCTTAAGATATCGTACGTCCAACCTATTAACTCACCATCTATTTCCTCAAATATATATTCTAAAGTCTAGTTGTCCATCTACCTAAGTCAAGTTTACCAAAATATGATTTACATCTCTAAACCGTAATTCTTATATCATCATATAAATCATCCGATATAATTCACATATTCGTTCACAAAACCATCAAGTGTGTTTTACTTCATGTTATAGACTAACTCATCCTTGAAGCACTTTTGATTCACTTGTATCCCCAAACTCGTCTTATCGCGTCAACCCATAAGTCAAAATAATCGTTCAATTGTCACATCCCGATCGTCCATAAGTTTGATCATCCACGCTGGACGTTATGCTATCACGCCAACGCTCCTGTAAGATAATCGCCCTCATCCTGGCATGACGCATGTGCAAGCCTAGAGTTGCGCTCGTACAAGACAATAACGTTAAATGTTATAGTTATCATCAAAATGACCAAGATACTTTATCATTACACTTCTTTTCATTCAAGTTATATATTAATCTATCAAGTCGTGTTCTTCTAATAACCGTTCATGCCGTGATCATAATTCTCCTAGCCAAATCATCCAACTTCAATGTTACCGTTCGATCAATCTGTAGTCTACCTCTAACATTGCTCAAAATATTCAAGTTTAAAACTTTAATTCTGTAATCTACTCGTCGTTCGTCCAACTAGGAAATCCTCTAGCCAAAGTTTATTCACCTTCGTTATGTTCTATTTTATCGAGTTCATCTGCATAATCATCGAACATGTTAGGCCATGATCTCCCGCAAGTTCGATCATCCCTGCTAGACGTAAAATCACTATGCCAACGCTCCTGCAGGATAATTATTCTCATCCGGACCTGATGTCGAGTGCTATCTTCCGATCTAGATTCAAGATCATTCGTCCAACTCAAGTTCAAATCCCTTTATCACATAACTTAAATCCTTGAACCAAAAAATTTCTTACTTGTATAAATCTGTGCTAACTTTTATCTATCAATATCGTATCAAATCTTTCAAATTCGAAACCATAATATTCATACTCAGGCTAAATTCTATCGAGTAATATCCTTCTAAATCCAAATTTTCCATGCGTGCTATCTCCCATCGCGCTAACTCCGATTGCTTCCTCAAGTCTTCAATCTAAATTCTAAGTTTTTATTTTATTTGATTCGATCCAAAATACGATTTACTAAGTTTCCTCGACCAAGTTTTTAGTTCTATTACTCTGAATCCTTATTCTATATAAGGCAAGCCTTATCACTTGCTCAACACATTCTCAATCGTTCGAACCAAATCTCGCACGAGATCTTTGAATTTACTACTAACTAGGCATTACTTATAACAAGGCTTTGCACAATTATGTCGCTTGCTGATAGACTTATTCGTTACCCCGAAATCCTTGATTAACTCGAATATTTTTAAGACGATCCATACGTCACTCAGGGTTTGAGCTACTCGACAAATCCTTAAAACTCACTCTATCCTTAAATTGCTTATTCGTTCCAGAGCTATCGTATACACCACTCAGGAATCGAGTTATTCAAATAAATCCTCAATTATGTTCGCATCATTCACTCGCATATCCATACTGTTTATTCCGAAGAACTCATGTGCGATCCCTTTACATCGTCGTGATAGTCTTAGTCTCTTCACCGATAGTCATCTATGCAAACTATTTTCTTGATTCACATCTACCTAACACGAATAACCGTTCGAACTATTCCTTAAAATCCAAGCATGATCCTCTATGATCGCCTTAGAGATAATTCGATGATGTCTCTATCAATTTATATTCTAAGTTTGACTTATCCTCGTCCGAATGATAACCAATTTTGCTCACATCAAAGGGTCTAGGTACGTGATACTCGGCTTGTCATGACTTAGCCAAAAGATTGTATGCATAGCTATATCGTCTGAACGATATTCTAGTCTCGCACACTAACTTGCTAGTCTTAGCATAAGGTTATTCAGGTTTGCATGGTACTTGCTATCTCTAGTACGATTTTACTCATATCAAGTCTGAAATAGCTCGAAAGTAAGGCCTTTACATATCAATCTAGTTCAACAAATCACTTGCACGAACTTTTGAAAATAGTTAGACTTATTATATGGAATATCCCACAGAACAACGAGAGAGAGCGTCTGTACATAACCCACGAATGAAGTTCAAAGGTGAGAAAATTGATACGAAGTCCAAGGACGTAAAGTCGTGCTCTGATACCAAAATGTCACTCTCCGGTCCTGCAGGAATGAACGTCCTCGTATGGGTGTTATGCCTCATGAGCCTAAGTTGGGCCTGCACAAGCCAAGCACCTGAAACAACCAAGTTAAGCTAAGCCACAGAGTCGCACAGATTATCCCAAAGTAGCAGAATAAGAATAAAATCAAATATGAAGTGAAAACAAGCTCTTTATCGATATGAAGTAAATATTACAAGCGGCGATAGGCCAAGAATTATAATCGCTCAAGCTCTCTCTCTCTCTCTCTCTCTCTATAATGAATATGTCCTTAGGCTTGCCACTTGAATCAAACTCTCTGGATGATGGTATTCTTATACATTATGTCCCGTATATGTAAGCTTCTGGTCCGTGTGCCACGCACCTCGATGCGTCAAGCAATCTCCAAAATTGTACAGGCTACTCCCTATGCCATGCATACAATCTGCTTAGTTGTTAGTACATTGAATGCACTGGTGGGGAGGACTCTCGCCCATGCCATAAAATAAATGCGTTCATTAGTTATGTGTGTGAGACATGTCTGATAGTATCTGTATTGTTATATGGATACGTATTTTATATTGTTTACTGTGCCTTATTGGATCTCGTGGAATGTCAAATTTTTCTCAGAATGAAACTTTTCTCCCTAACCGGATTACCGCCAGTATACCATGGAATATCGACAAAAAATTCGTCCAGCATATATTCTTTTCTCTTTTGAGATATTTTTGAGATATTTTTATTTAGATAATTTTGTGCATAGCGTTTGACACTTCCTATTATACATTGGTTTCTTGGTTTTTTTTTAGCAATCGAGATTGATTTAACTCATAATGTGGATCACTGATGTGACAGATTAGACGATCACGATTAAATCACCTCTTCTATATATACGGATTAGTTTTCTCTCTCCTCTTTTTTTTCCTTTCTTCACTTCTTTATTTCCTCTTTATTTACCGTGGGAGCTAGGTTCTTGGTCTTGAGGCCTAAGAGTGTGATTTCTGAACTCCTCTTGGTGGTGGAGTTGAATCTTTAGGCTAGTAGCTTGACTTTAGGCAAGTACATCTTGTCGAACTTTTGAACAAAAGTATTTTATTGTCATTTTTATTTTTCTTGATATTTTATTCTTAGAATTTCATGGAACTTGTTATGTTAAATATGTTTCTCTCATAATTTTCAACCTTGTGCATATTTCATAAATTGGTTTCAGCTTGGTTATGACTTTACCTGTAGAAACCCTGGTATTTATTCGATAGAAAACTCAGTGTCGGAAATGATAACCGGAGTTATTACCATGAGACCTAGTTTATATGGTACTTGAGAGCCGTGCTTAGCTTCTACCCTAACAATTTTGAGTTTTTAGAATCTGAACAAGTTTCGATATTTTCCGTAAATTTACTTTTACGATATTTTTCGGAATCGATCTATCAAATCTTAAAATTGGTGAAATCAAATGCTCCTAAGATGTTGGAAATTTGGTCCTATACAATTTTGACCTTTGAAAATCTTAATTCTGAGTTAGAATAAAGTTTTTACAACACAAACAAGTCACAAAATTATTCTAAGTCTAGGTTTTTGTGATCGCTCGAATGATCTGACGGTGATCCATGGCAGTCCGACGGATGGTCCAATTTTTGGCCACAAACTTATTATGACTAATCGGATAATTCGACGGTGATCTATGATAGTCCGGCAGATGATCCAATTTTTGGACCATTAATTTGCTGTGATCGATCGGATGATCTGACGGTGATCCGAGGAGATCCGACGGAATTACCCTGATTTTTCCTATTTTGTCTTTTTTTGATTATTTGTTTGACTGTGATACTTTCTTAGCTCGACTTCATGTATAGTTTGGTACACCTACCAATTATACACCCGTCCCAGTATAGTTTGGAATACTTACCTCTTATACACCCATCCTGGTATAGTTTGGGACACCTACCCATTATACCCTTGCCTTGTACATTCCTGATAGTGATCCGTCGTGGTGCACTCATGTTCCTTGTCTTGTACATGTCTCGTCCTGACATCATGTATAGCTTTGGGGTCACTTACCCATTATACACCTGTTGTGTATAGTTTTAGGGATACCTACCCATTATACATCTGTCTAGACCTGTTCCGGTATAGTTTGGGCCTTCTACTCATTATACACTTGACATATATATTACCTGTTGTGGCTTCAGAGATGGAGACATGATATACGACAACTTTATTCGCACCCCCAACAGCGGAGGTTAACAACTCATCCTTCATAGACTTTAGGTACGACATAGCGGCCTTGGCAACCCAAGTCTTGCAAGGCTTGTGAGATCTTATGGGCCTCTATGTTGACCTCGTCTTGTCCAACATCTCTTCGAATGCTTGTTGAACGAAGTGAACCACCATCATTCTCTGGGTTGAACCCAGCTTATTTTAGTCGGACTGCGTCACTAAGTTTTCGTTGGAGGAGAAGTTTGTCCCCAGCAAAGTCGTTATTTTTGTCGATATCGTAAAGAACACGAAAAAAAACTTGTACAAAATTTTGTATTGATTGGAGTAGAACAAAAAGTACAAAGGAGTCCCTAATGCATAGAGCTCTAAGTATAAATTAATCTGGGTAATTGTGATGGTGGAGATTTGATCTGCGGTCGATCACTTTACTCAGTTGACTGTCCGACACCGAAGAGTATGGCAAGGCCTTCGAGAACATGAGTATGCGACTCAGTTGTTGTCCCTTCTTCCTTCTCGCCTTTTCTCCTTTCTTTTTTTGTGCTGGTGGTGGTGGTCTCCTCTCCTCTTTTTTTCTTTTTTTTATGTGTGAGAAGCCCAATATTTATAGGCTTCAGAGGATCATATATGGGCATGCGTGCACGGCTCTCATAGGCATATATCATAATATGGCTGATACATGGCAATTCGAGATCTGGGGTTGCTAATGCCCATAATCTTCCCGACACAGGTCATGCCCAGGTTATTTGGAGATCATGGATGTTAATAATTACAAGATTTAATTGTGTAGGGCCCTTAAGAGAATACTGCCACAAAATAACTTCAGCGCATAGACGTATTGCCATATGGGAACACCGCCATATGGGAGCTCTAGCACATGGAAGGCTGGTGCATGAGAGTGTTTATCGCATGTGTCACTCCCGGTTCCTGATATACGTATTTGAAACATTTATTTCTTGCTTGCATGATAATTAGGTTGCATGGAAACTAGACCCATTCTTTGGTTTAGATTGGTTCATGGTTTATTTGTTTGGGTTGGTTTGGTCATGAGTTGAACACATGGTCTAAATCTTAATTCCTAACTATATAAGCTAACTTCTTTCTCTCTCTTCCCTTATTCTCTCATTTCTTATCCTTCTTTCATTTTTGGCAAGTATACTTTGCATGACATGGAGAAACCCTTAGATTTTAATTCTTACTTTTTTTTTATATTTTCTTAGTCTAATATATGTACATTATAATTATAAGCACTTTTAATACTTGGAGTTTTTAGTTTTTATGGGTGAATTTAGCTAGATCTACATTTTTAGTTAAGGGTTTTCATGGATTCCATTATTTTTTCTTGGTTTTGATCTAATTAAACTTAGTATCTTTGAAAACTAATAGTTTTATGTGTTAGAGCATTCAATTTCATGCAATTTTGACTTTTGTTTTACTTGATTTGGAGTTAAAATAAAGTTTTTATGGAGAAAACAACTTTCAATTTTTGAGCTTTTCTGCCATGGCTGAACTTGCTGTCTGGAGAAGACAAAGTTCTCATCGGCCAGCATCTATGAGGCCTGATCTTTATGCGGCTTGGACTCTTTATCGCATATGCCTTCCAACATGCGTCCAACTTGTTGGACGTATGATTGATTATTACACGTGAGTTCTAGAGCTAAGTACTTGGAAAAGTCTTAACAACGGAACTCCTCGTGTTTCACTTGCTGAACGAATGAGAATATCACTAAGTCCTAGAAATATCAATGCCGTCGAGTGACCCATGTGGCCAACAGAGCATGCGACCACGAGCTATGCACCTCTTCTTGGACGCATGACTCAGCACCACATTGGCACATCTTTTCATGCATGTCTCTTCTCTGACACACTTTGTCACTACCATATTTCTAGATGAGGGTATTTTAGTCTTTTAGCATATTTATTAATTAGTGATTAAATATTTATATTATGTGCTACTATTTATGATATTATGTAGTGATATTTAATTATTTGTAAGTGGGCTAGCCTATGTTATTGGACTTTTCCTAGTAGAACCATTAGTTACTCATGACAATATTTGAGCCCAACATGAGACCAAGCCCATTAGACCCTTTTTATTAGTTAATTAAGAAGATTAGTCTAATTTGCATTAGTTTAGAACCTTTTCAAAATTTCTCTTCTTAATTATTCCTTATAATTAGATATAGAGGGGTATATTAGACATTTGTTGTTGCTTGGAGAAGGAGAAAGAGGGGGCCATATGAAGCTCTACATTCTCTCTCTTCTTTATTTGTTCATTCCAATTAGATTTTCAATTGTGTTCTTCTTCAAAATGATTCATCCTTCCATAAATTTTAACCCAATTCACACACATTAATTCTCAATTTCATTATCAAAGAAGTATTGGAGCTTGGATTGCAAGGAGCACTTGAAGAAAGAAGAATTGGCAAGGAGATCATATCATAATTGTGTTCATTGAGCTTTTTATTGGGAACCCATCTTCCAATAGGTAAATTCTAAATATACCCCTTAAATTAGACTCAAATTCATTCATTAACCATTAGGAATCATCCATTGGCTTAGGGATACCTATAGGATCAAGAATTAGGTCCATATGACTTGTATTGTGAAAGTTATATGGTGATGTATGTCCAATTAGGGGGAAATACGAGATTGATGTATCAAGTGTATATCATGAGACTAATTTAGTCTAATTTGACTTAGATTGATGATGTGAGACTAGATGTGTATCAACAAATGGATACGAGTAGGCCGTATCATTGTATTTTAGGATACGCTATGATACAGGGGTCCATTTTTTGGGTTTTGTGAATGATAGTATAATTTTTCTTCAATTCCTATGGTAACAAGTTTTATTAGTCATATAATGATGCATTTGGTATGTGTAATTAGTATTTGCAAGTCATTGTAGGTTTTGGTAAGTTAGTTGAAGGTGTATCATGAGTAACTTGACTTTGCACAATAGGTGCTTCATGATTTGACCTCACTCTAGTGTGTATGTGTGTTGATGTACATACTTAGCATATATATATATATATATATATATATATATATATATATATATATATATATATATATATATATATATATATATATATATATATATATATATGTGTGTGTGTGTGTGTGTGTGTGTGTGTGTGCGTGTGTGTGTGTGTGTGTGTATTTTGATAGTTGTATATGGGTGATTGTTGTGTTAGTTGTTATTTTGGACTGTGTGGCAACAAGGGGAGACTGGGTTAGGACAGTTTGTAGTGTAGAAGGATGAGACTGTGTTGTATGTGTTTGGGTTATTTTGTGTTGGTAAGGTAGGAGTTTTAGCAGTTGCTATAACTACTACTATTATTGATGTGTTGTGTTGTGTTGTGTTATGATTGGGAGTTGAGGAGTGCATGAGTATCAGTCACTAGGAACTAAGGGGAGGGGGTGAACTGCTCGATAGCAGTGAATTCAAGAATGGTGCATCAAAGGGTGAGATGTTTAGAATTTATGGGCTGTGCTCGAGCAGTGATACTGTATACTGCAGTAAAGTGGGGGAGTGGTATCAGTTGATACTACTCAAGAACAGCAGCAGAAGGCAAGAACCACTGCAGTGCAGTGGCATTAGTGATGAGAATTGGTGTTAGTATCCAAAGGGAAAGCTCGGGCTAGCCAATATACTGGGTTATCAGATATGGGGGTCTTGCCTGGAGGTTTTCCATCTGAACAACAGTTGTGGGCTTGGGGGTCGGGTTGCATTGAAATGCAGGTAAGGAAGGTGGGTTATCAGTCTATACATATAGTATTATAGAGCAGTGAGTTAATAATGTCATATTTTAGCTTTGGGGAAGTATTCACTGTTATAATAGTGAACTGAGTTAGCAATGATGCACTGCCTTTGGGATTTAACAGTGGCTTAACTTGAAAGTATCAAGTTGGTGAAGGGCATTTGAATGAAGCAGCTGGGAAGTAAATTAAGGGAGGCTTGAGATTTTAGGAGTTAGAGTGAAGTGTAGGAAGAAGGGGGAAGCTCATATCTGAACATACTGAAGAGCATGTTTAATGCATTTTAGTTCATTATCACTTTATTAATTTGACATGCCATTCATATCTAGGTGTATGACACCAGCTCGAACCCCGAGTGACATCTATTGCTTAAGAGCACATGTGAGTATATTCTCTGATAGTTTTCTTATTTGATAGTGTCTATGTTTCATGTATTTAGTATTGAGATATTTGATTCCTGACATGATGGTTACACGGATTGGTATACGTGGATCTTGGTCATGAGATGTTATTTTTGTGATTATCAGTGATCGCCGTATCGTGCTTCGTGATTACTCAATGATTACCGTGATATCTTAGTGATTATATTGACCGTTATCATAGTGCATGATATTATAGACCGTGCAGTGTGGTATACGTGTTATAACATAACGTGGATCCGTGTACTAGTCGGAGGTTGAAAAAATATTAGCGGATATGTGGTCATACCTTATAGCCCGTAATTTATTACAGCCCGTGATAGTTAGCAGATCATGTCACTCATGCGTGATCATGCTAGCTCATATTTTATATAGTCCGTGTTAGGCCCAACCCGATCATATTATCTTACTACTATTTCAAGGCATATTTGTATATATTTTTTCCTCTATTCCAGTTCATTACATTATTGTTCCTCGCTATATTGTTCTTAGTTCTTGCCATTATTTATCGTGATGATCTTTCTCGTGATATATGCTAGTTCAGTTATTCTATCATTTATGTTCATTGCTTTTACTGTTTCATAGTTTCTGTCAATTATTAGAACTGCTATTTTGGTTGTACTTTGCTCCAATCCTGACTGGATATATTTTTCAGATAATTTATTAGAGGAATGGTGTCCTACGCACTATGGGCCAGATGATGGCAAGCCAGTTAAGTTATCACTCGTAGAGCCAGTTGAGTTAGTTCCAGCAGTTCGTGAGACATAGTTAGTTTATTCATGAGATTGTATATGTTAGTTAGACTTTGACATTATATTATTAATTGATGTCTTATGTTCAGATTAGACTTGGACTTATGATGAACTTATGACGTATTTTCTTTTCTTTTATTCCATATCGTGCCTTATCATCCGCTAGTTTGATATTGTGATTAAGTATCGATTGTCATTACCATATTATCATATTGTCTACAATTTGGATTTGAGATAGCATGACAGATACATTATATATTGTGTGAGATGTGTAGATAGTATTATTGACCTAGAAATCGTTCTACCGTCGATGCTACGACGTAGGTTGGACATACCTACGTACTCGTGCCCTTACACCGGGTGTGGCTCGTGACACATTTTTGTGGTAGCCCATGCAGGTCTAGAATTCTTCTCAGTAGTAGTACTCAGAATTATAGTATTACTACAAGCCTGCTATAGGATATAGGACTAAGGATATAGTATGAGAGGATACTCTATCACTACTAGTTATCTATTGATATTGCTATATTTATCAATTAGAATAATTGCTTTTTTTTGGAATATTACTGTCCTTCCTTGATGCTAACGTATCTTGCACAATATTGATTTCTTTGTTTGAATCTGTCTTCAAGATGCCTCTGAAGACTCGATCGCAGCGCTCTGGAGAAGTTTTGGAGAGGTATGTTGCTTCAGTACCTCAGAGAGAGCCAATAATGACTGTTCCATCTTCTTTCGCTCAGAGGATTGCTTCACCGGTCTAGGTAGACATTTCAACAACATCTTTTAGGGGTGCCCTACTACCAGTTTCGAGGACCATTCTATCAGTCACGGAGGATCTTCTACCACCATAATCTATGCTAGCAAACGGGACATAGATGTTTTCTATGTTCCA
Source organism: Iris macrosiphon (assembly GCA_036927795.1). Lineage (NCBI taxonomy): Eukaryota > Viridiplantae > Streptophyta > Magnoliopsida > Asparagales > Iridaceae > Iris > Iris macrosiphon. Next base: position 12,878 of record JAYESA010002228.1, read on the forward strand.
GGAGATGATGGTGACACTGTAGAGACAGACTGATGCTCTACGTAAGGGCATCGAGAGTGCTCACTAGCTAGAACTAGCTACTGTGGAGAGGATAGCACTTGTTCAACCATAAACTGTACCACTTTATTCCGTACCATACCAACCGAGGCCGGGTACCATCATTGATTTCAAGAGGATGGGATCCAAGTATTTCAGGGGCATCGAGGGGATATTGTACGCAGATGATTGGATCAAGAATGTTGAGAGAGCTCTGAGGCTAGCACGGATCCCAGAGGGCTTACAGGTGGAGGCAGCGGGCAGCCAGATATTCGATATTGCGCTGACATTGTTCCACACGCACCCGAGGATCACAGTGTCAGGATTGACTTGGGAATCTTTCAAAGACTTTTCAAGGAGAAGTTCTTTTCAGATATGGCTCTGAGTGCTCTAGAGAGCCAGTTTCTAGATCTCGTTCTAGGAAACATGACGGTAGACGAGTACGCAACGGAGTTCTGCAGACTAGGCAGATTTGTAGAGGGACTGAATCCTCTAGGGAAGGCCCAGAAGTTTCGAAAGGGTTTGATCAGGGAGATCAAATCTCTAACTAGAGGATACCGTACAACAAGATTTGAGGATATCCAGATGGACGCTCAGCTGGCAGAGGATGACATAGAGCTCAAATCCAAAAGATACTTCAGGAGGAGCTAGCAGTAGTGTGGGTCCGGCTAAACGATCCCACTTCTAGCAGCAGAGGACCTTCCTGCAGCAGAGACAATAGTTTTATGCACCATTTCGAGCACCAACGCAGCAGTCATACCAAGCCCCGAGACCAGCATAGCAGGCCCCACAGTGAGCTCACTGTGGGAAGATTGTACATACACGAGAGGTCTGTAGGAAGTGGCTTGGAGTGTGCCTTTATTACGGAGAGCCAGGTCACTAGTTAAGTAAGTATCTAGTGGCTACAGTTCAAGTAGGCCAGGGAACAACACCGGCACAGAGAGCAACAACAAGACCACCTGCAGGACAATAGAGGGGACCTCCTTTACAGACTCAACAACATCATTTTGTCCAGTACCAGAATTAGCACAGAGGTGCACCACGAGGGCGAGCTTTCGACATGACAGTTGAGAATGAGGAGCCAGTCGAAAATATGATATCAGGTTCAGTTCTTCTTGATTCTATTTTAGCTTATACTTTATTTGATTCTGGTGTTTCCTATTCTTTTGTATCTTTATCTTTTGCTCTTAAGCATCGATTAGAGTCTGAACCTTTGGCTAGGACTTACAAGATCATGATTGGGGAAGGCATTATCCTGGTCAGTGATGTTTGCAAGGATCAAAGAGTTATATTGTGAGGCCGAGAGTTGTGCGCATGCTTAATCATAATGCTACTTCTGATCTATGACATTGTTCTCAAGATGGATTGGTTGAGTAGGCACTATGTTAGTATAGATTGTCCTGGAGGCAGAGTTTTGTTTCGACCGCCAGGAGAGCCAGAATTTGAGATTACCAAAGGAGTAGTAGAGCAGAGCTAGGATGCCATCTGTGGAGCATAGTGGTAGAGAAGGAGTTGGCACATTCGTTGGTAGCAAAGTTCATGGATATTTTTTCAGAGGAGTTGCGGGTTTGCCACCAAACCAAGATGTTGAGTTCTCTGTAGATTTGGTGCCAGGCGTAGAGCCGATATCTCAACACATCTATAGAGTTAACTATAGTAAACTGGTAGAATTGAAGAAGTAGGTGGATGGGTTATAGGATAAAGGCTTTATTCGATCTAGTTTATCACCATGGGGTGCTCTGGTATTGTTTGTACCAAAGAAGGATGGGTCAGTACGCATGAGTATCGACTACAGTGCTCTGAACAACCTCACTATCCAGAACAAATATCCGCTGTCGAGAAATGATGACCTCTTCGACCAGTTGAGCAGAGCGAAGGTATTTTCCAGGATAGACTTGAGTTCAGGTTACCATCAGGTGAAAGTGAAGAAGGAAGACATTCTGAAGATAGCTTTTTGGACCAGGTATAGCCAATTTGAGTTCATGGTGATGCTGTTTGGGTTGACTAATGCCCCAACAATATTCATGAATCTAATAAACATGGTGTTCCCCCTGTATCTGGATAACTTTGTGGTGGTATTTATTGATGATATTTTGATATATTCGAAGACCCCGGAGGAGCATGAGGAGCATCTGAGGATAGTTCTTAAGCCTCCTAGGAAGGAAAAGCTTTAGGGTAGGCTTTCAAAGTGTGAGTTCTTCCTTGACAAGGTTGAATTCCTTGGGCATGTGATCACAGGTGATGGAATCTCAGTAGACCCGAAGAAGATTTTAGCAGTGGCGTCGTAGATTAATCCTAGTTTATTAGCAAAAATCAAGAGTTTTCTGGGACTAGCAGGTTATTATTAGAGATTTATGTCACGTCCCAGTCCCAAAATACGCAGGACTAGGAGTACATAAGAATGCCAGCCGTATGTATATGGCAACTCCAATATATGGATACCATAATACACATGTACGCTGTAATATGAATATTAACTCACATGTGGTATATATGTATTGTCACAAGTCACAGGGCATAACTAGATCTCATCCACAGAATCAAATAACCAATTAACTATATAATAAATCAAGTATAAAATGCTTGATAAGAACAAGTAGTTGGGTGGAGACAAATCCATTACCAACTAGAATATAAGAGAAACCACGTAGTGTACATCTAATGCAAATGAGACTCCAAGAGAAGACCTCCTCGAAAGAGATAAGTAGCAAGTCCTGATCTGTGCTCCTGCGAATAGTCAAGATCGTCTACACCTGGAAAGGGACCAGGTCCTCAGAGGGACGTAACAAGATACATAGAAGCATACTAATTAAAAATAGTAAAATATACATAATAGACATAAAATATATAAGTACGCTGTACTAGACAATCTATATGAATATGCATAATGAGGACAACTTTTTGACGTATGGGCATGGGTAGGCTACTTGATCTAATCTCACAACTCACACACACGTCAGGAACATCAGAAATTGACATACCGCGAGGGTAGAGACTAGCACAACACCAAAAATTGACATACCGCGAGGGTAGCGACCAGCGCGACACAACTACCGTAGTGCGTGCTAGTTACTACAGTTTACCAGAGTGGTTATAGTCCTTACGCCTACTGATTGTCCTCCCCTCCCATGATACTATGTGTCAAGTGTGTGTCAACATATATATATAGTATATAATTATGACTGAAAGAAAATACATATATAATGAATATATAAAAATATGATAAGCATGTAAAGTACTATAAGTAATTTGGCAAGATATCTTGCTTGGCAAGAAAGCTGCAAAGTGTAAGCATCCAAACGTTAGGCACAATGGATCAAAAACTATGGCATCAGAATGAACATCTCCGAATACTGAAATAAATAACACTAACGTTCCCAGAATAAGCGAGACAGCTAGAAAATACTACCCTTTCGTCCAATTTGGACACAGGGGCAAAACAATTATTTTGGGTCAAAGCGGGTCCACTTGTGGGCCACTTTACACCGAAAAGTATGCCAGAGGTAAAGATCTCTAAATGGGATAAATTATAGGTAAAAAAAATTCTAAACGTCTATACAAACTCAACGGTATGTCCAATTTTGGATTCCGGTAAGCCGAACACAAATTCGTCCTAAAAGTCAACCGTGGGACCCGTAAATAGGTGGCTTGGTCGACTGTCTCAGAATCGGGTAAAACTTGGGTCACAGGACCAATGTGATACCACGAATCCAATGGCATAAGTTTTGTCGTATTCCGACGAGCGTACACTAAATGATGCGGTGTTTTGCAAAAGTCACGATACAGAGATTTTTTACGGATACGGGTTGATTCCGACGCGCACAGACGTCCAAATCAACTTTCGCAAAATCCCACACGTCAGGATATACCATACGCGCCTTTCGGTGCAATTGGTACGCGATGAGGCGGTCCCGTTTGGCGGTGCGCGCTCCGTATCATAATTTTCTAATTATAAAATAATAAATTTTTGGTCGATTTGGAGACCGAATAATTTAACACATAGAACGAATTTAGAAAAACTAAAAGAATAAAAAAAAATCGGTTATATGGAGAAGAAAAACTCTTTAATTTGTTTTTAAAAATATTAAACAGGTTGGTGACAAATTTGGTGTGAACATGGGGGTTTAGGTTAAAGTTTCTGGACTATTTTGGTCAGTTTTTTGGTCATTTTTCGGTCGAAATTTTGACCAATCCGGGACACGAAAACTTGTTCCGCTTGAATGAAAATCCTAGAGGGTTAGGTTGTGAAGGTACATGAATAAACCGCACGCAAAAAGGATCACAGAAGGAGAAGATACAAAACCTAGAAGATGGATGCTCGAAGCGGTATTTTTGTACGTGTGCGGTGCGCGGCGGCCGACCGCGGGCGGTCCGGGCGGCTGCGGCGGCGGTCCGGGCGCGGGGGCAGTCGCCGGAGGTCGGTGGTCGTTGGGGCTAGGGTTAGGGTTAGGGTATTAGGGTTTAGGGTTAGAGTTTAGAGTTTGTTGATATATATATATATATATATATATATATATATATATATATATATATATATATATATATATAAGGGAGAGGGAGAGGGAGAGGGAGAGGGAGAGAGAGGATGGGCCCTGGGGAGCCTTGCTAGGTTTGCTGCGCTGAAGTGGGGGGGGGGGAAGAAAGTTGCTGGGTTGGTTTTGGGAGTTAGAATAGGTTTTAGTTAGTTTAAATTAGGTTTTTGTTTATTATTTTTATTTCTTTTCTTTTCTTTTTTTCTTTTTCTTTTTTTGTTTTTTTTTTGTTTTTGTTTTTGTTTTTGTTTTTCTTTTCTATTATTATTATTATTATTACTATTAATATTATTACCATTATTATTAACCATATATTTATTTATATATATTTACATATATAAATGAGGTTAAAAAAATTCAAAATAATATTTGCACACACAAATATAAATTCTAGAAAATTATTTTGTAAGGCTTTAATAAAATTCAACACTCAAAATAATTTATAAAATATTTTATAATTAATAATTAGACATTTATTTAGTTATAATAAATCAAGTAATTATATTGTCTAATTAACTTAGTAAATAATTAAATGGTTATCTTCAAAACAAGTAATAGTAAATAATATGCACATCTATAAAAGAAAAAAATTGTCTAAATTGACACGAAAAATTATGGAATGCTAATTGTAGAGAGTTAGGATTAAAAAATAACAAAAAATTAAATTATGTATATAATATCTAAATATCTAACAATCAATCTACGGTCGTTACACTAATGACATACTAATGCCAAGGGGTCGAATTCTTGTGCCACAAAAAGATCCTACAAGTAGTGTCTTTTGTGTAGGCTACTTCCTATGATAGATGGTACAGATTTTGTGGCTATCCTATATTATTAATATCCAAACCATGGTGAAGTATCCTAATAAAAGTATTGAATTTTATTTGTTTTAAAAAATAAATAATCAAAAACAAATACAAGAAATACAAAATTCACATAAGATACCTATTTTTTGGTGAGGGGGTTTACAATCTACCCAACTTAAAAGAATTTCATCCTCAAAATTGAAAATAAGGCATAATTTGTTAAATCATTCACATTCGTATATAAGGCAAGTCAATCGCAATCTCTTCCAAAAATTTAAATAACAAAATCTTTTCAAATCTATCGCAATTACTTCAAAATTAAAATAGCCACTGGTTTAAATCAAAATTTAACCAATCGTAATCTCTTCTTGATTTTTAAATAATTAATATTCCAAATTTTAAGTCAAATCCATATAACATCTTCAAGATTTAAATAACCCACATCAAATTTTTTATCACGATCTCCTACTATCATAATCTCCTCTAGACTTTGAACAATAAATAATTCTAATCTAATCTTATTCCTATTCTCAACTTAAGAATTTCGTAATCTTCAAATTTTAAACTCAGTTTCCATCATCAACATTTCAAATAGATGATCCAACAATCAACATTCAACTTTTAATTCAAATCCTCAAATTATAAAATTTCAAATCTAATTCAATAATTGTTGTTCAAGTCTAAAATTCTATATTTATCCTCAAGATTTAAATCGATGATTCAACCTTCAATATTCAAAATTTAAATCATGTGCTCAAAGTATAAATATTTGGTCCACAATATCAAGATTTCAAAATTTATTAAATCTTCATCATCTAAATCCTTCTCCTAAAATTCTCAACATTTAAAAATGACTTAATCTCTCAATCTAATCTTACTTGATCACAATCTGACAAAAATTTACCTCAAGTTGACAATGCCACTTCTACCCAACTTAGAATTTATCCATCTATCACATAAGGCTATACATTTAAGAAAAACTTTCTCAAATTATTTAATCGTGTTATTCAATCCTCAAAAATATCTTACATATTTTATGTCCTTAATTACAAAATATAGTCACCAAGTAATGTGATTGGCCTATGGGGTTATCTAGTACTATCCGTATATCAAACTTATACCAAGCACGTGCGTTCGTCTTTCCGAAATAGGGGAAGACGAAAAATAATGATAAAGAATTAAGGAGGAGGTGATATAATACAAGTACGGGGTTCAAGGTGATTAAAGAATTCAAAAACAGAGTTGTCAGGGCAGTTGTGGATTAAAATCTTATTTTAGTAAATTTCTATTTGTATGCTCATATTAGTACAGTTATGTAACCGATACAATATGCTCGAACATGTCTAGAGGGCAAGTATATTCGTCTAACAAGCTGAGTCAACTATATCTCAATCCACGTAAAGTAGTTATGGGAAGAGCGAACCAAGCGCACAAAGGTTGATCAGACCATAATACACTGATTCTGATTTAGACAATGTATTAGTGGGTGTCCCCAATAACACATATCTCATAAACAGGCTCGATAAAAGAATAAGCTTGCAAAACTAGGCTATAATAGCAGCATAAGTCGAGGTAGTCCAGAAATATAAGTACGCTGGATTATGATGGAGGAAGGTACAGAATAATTTAAGTTCATCAAGAAGACCGATGTTGTGCCTTTACACTTGCCATGCTAACTTCTTGTCTAAGTCTAAAGTCAACAAAATGGGGGTATGGGCCTCTAAGTTCTACAGTCAGGATAAACACTATCTTCTTATGCAAGCCTATAGTTGGTGTCATTCAATTACACTTCATTAATAGGTCAAAAGGACTATGTGATATTAGGTTATGAGATATACTAACCATCTTACAAGAATTTAACTCATAGTATTATTGAATAATAGAGTATATATACCTAGTATAAGTCATCTTCCTAACCCCTATCAATCATGAAAGAAAAGATAAGATTGACGTTGTGAAAGGATCAAGAAAGATGCAATACAAGCAATCAAATAAGAATGTAATATAAAATCAAGGGAGGTGATTCAATAAGTGGATGAGATCATATATTCTATTCCTATGCGTAGGCTTGCTCGGTACAGTAACGTAACCGAGACAATATGCTCTCGACCTGCATGGGCAACCACAAAAACAAGTCACGCCCCAGTCCCAAAATACGTAGGACTAGGAATACGTAAGCATGCCAGCCGTCTGTATATGGCAACTCCAATATATGGATACCATAATACACACGTACGCTATAATATAAATATTAACTCATATGTGGTATATATGTATTATCACAAGTTACAGGGCATAACTAGATCTTATCCACAGAATCAAATAACCAATCAACTATATAACTGAATCAAGTATAAAATGCTTGATAAGAACAAGTAGTTGGGTGGAGAAAAATCCACTACCAACTAGAATATAAGAGAAACCATGTTGTACACATCTAATGAACAATGAGACTCGAAGAGAAGACCTCCTCGAAAGAGATAAGTAGCAAGTCCTGATCCGTGCTCCTGTGAATAGTCAAGATTGTCTACACCTGAAAAGGGACCAGGTCCTCAGAAGGACGTAACAAGATAGATAGAAGCATGCCAATTGAATACAGTAAAACATACATAATAGACGAAAAATATATAAGTATGTTGTACTAGACAATCTATATGAATATGCATAATGAGGACAACTTTTTAACGTATGGGCATGGGTAGGCTACTCTATCTAATCTCACAACTCACACACACGTCAGGAACATCAGAAATCGATATACCGCGAGGGTAGCGAACAATACGACACCAGAAATTGACATACCGCGAGGGCAGCGACCAGCGCGACATAACTACCGTAGTTCGTGCTAGTTACTACGGTTTACCAGAGTGGTTATAGCCCATACGCCTGCTAATTATCGTCCCCTCCCATGATACTATGTGTCAAGTATGTGTCAAAATGTATATATATAGTATATAATTATGACTGAAAAAAATACATATATAATGAATATATAAAAATATGATAAGCATGCAAAGTACTATAAGCAATTTTGTAAGGTATCTTGCTTGACAAGAAAGCTGCAAAGTGTAAGTGTCCAAACGTCAAGCACAATGGATCAAAACTATGGCATCCGAATGAACGTCTCTGGATGCTGAAATAAATAATACCAACATTTCCAAAATAATCGAGACAGATAGAAAATACTACCCTTTCGTCCAATTTGGACACAGGGGTAAAACGGTAATTTTGGGTCAAAGTGGGTTCACCTATAGGCCACTTTGCACCAAAAAGCGTGCCAGAGGTAAATGTCTCTAAATGGGACAAATTATAGGTCAAACAAATTCTAAACATCTATACGAACTCAACGGTGTGTCCAATTTTGAATTTCGGTAAGCCGAGCACAAATTTGCCTTAAAAGTCAACCGTAGGGCCCGCAAATAGGCGGCTTGGTCAATTATCTCAGAATTGCGTAAAAGTTGGGTCACAGGACCAGCGTGATACCATGAATCCAATGGCATAAGTTTCGTCATATTCCGACGAGCGTACACTAAATGGTGCAGTGTGTTACAAAAGTCACGATACAGGAACTTTTTACGGATACAGGTTGATTCCGACGCGCACACACATCCAAATCAACTTTCGCGAAAGCCCACACGTCAGGATATATCATCCGCACCTTTCGGTATAATTGGTACGCGATGAGGCAGTCCCGTTTGGTGGGGCGCGCTCCATATCATAATTTTTCAAATTTGAAATAATAAGTTTTTGGTCGATTTAGAGGCCGAATAAGTTAACACATAGAACAAATTTAGAAAAACTAGAAGAACATAATTTTTTTGGTTATATGGAGAAGAAAAACTCTTTAATTTGTTTTAAAAATATTAAACAGGTTGGCGGCAAATTGGGTGTGAACATGGGGGTTTGGGTTGAAGTTTTTGGACTGTTTTGGTCAATTTTTTGATCATTTTTCGGTCGAATTTTCGACCAATCCGGGACACAAAAACTTGTTCCGCTTGAATAAAAATCCTTGAGGGTTAGGTTGTGAACGTACACGAATAAACCGCACGCAAAAAGGATCATAGATGGAGAAGATACAATACCTAGAAGATGGATGCTCGGAGCGGTATTCTGTACGTGCACGGTGCGAGGAGGCCGGCAACGGGCGGTACGGGCGGCTGCGGCGGCTGTATGGGAGCGGGGGCGGTCGCCTGAGGTCGGTGGTCGTCGGGGCTAGGGTTAGAGTTTGTTGATATATATATATATATATATATATATATATATATATATATATATATATATATATATATAAGGGAGAGGGAGGGAGAGGATGGGTTGCGGGGAGCCTTGCTGGGTTTGCTGCGCTGAAGGGGGGGGAAGAAAGTTGCTGGGTTGGTTTTGGGAGTTAGAATAGGTTTTAGTTAGTTTAAATTAGGTTTTAGTTTATTATTTTTATTTCTTTTCTTTTTTTCTTTTTTTCTTTTTTTCTTTTTTTCTTTTCAATTATTATTATTATTATTATTACTATTATTATTATTATTATTAACCATATATTTATTTATATATATTTACATATATAAATGAGGTTAAAAAAATCCAAAATAATATTTGCACACACAAAATAAATTCTAGAAAATTATTTTGTAAGGCTTTAATAAAATTCTACACTCAAAATACTTTATAAAATATTTTATAATTAATAATTAGATATTTATTTAGTTATAATAAATCAAGTAATTATATTGTCTAATTAACTAAGTAAATAATTAAATGGTTATCTACAAAACAAGTAATAGTAAATAATATGCACATCTATAAAAGAAAAAAATTGTCAAAATTGACACGAGGAATTATGGAATGCTAATTGTAGAGAGTTAGGATTAAAAAATAACCAAATATTAAATTATATATATAATATCTAAATATCTAACAATCAATCTACGGTCGTTATACTAATGTCATATTAATGCCAAGGGGTCGAATTCTTGTGCCACGAAAAGATCCTACAGGTAGTGTCTTTTGTGTAGGCTACTTCCTATTATGGACGGTACAGATTTTGGGGCCATCCTATATTATTAATGTCCAAACCATGGTGAAGTATCCTAATAAAATTATTGAATTTTATTTGTTTTAAAAAATAAATAATCAAAAAAAAATACAAGAAATACAAAATTTACATAAGATACCTATTTTTGGGTGAGGGGGTTTACAATCTACCCAACTTAAAAGAATTTCGTCCTCAAAATTAAAAATAAGGCATAATTTGTTAAATCATTCACATTCGTATATAAGGCAAGTCAATCGCAATCTCTTCCAAAAATTTAAATAACAAATTCTTTTCAAATCCATCGCAATTACTTCAAAATTAAAATAGCCACTTGTTTAAATCAAAATTCAACCAATCATAATCTCTTCTCGATTTTGAAATAATCAGCATTCCAAATTTTAAGTCAAATCCATATAACATCTTCAAGATTTAAATAACCCACATCAAATTTTTTATCACGATCTCCTACTATCATAATCTCCTCTAGACTTTGAACAATAAACAATTCTAATCTAATCTAATCTTATTCCTATTCTCAACTTAAGAATTTCGTAATCTTCAAATTTTAAACTCAGTTTCCATCATCAATATTTCAAATAGATGATCCAACAATCAATATTCAACTTTTAATTCAAATCCTCAAATTATAAAATTTTAAATCTAATTCAGCAATTGTTCAAGTCTAAAATTTTATATTTATCCTCAAGATTTAAATCGATGATTCAACCTTCAATATTCAAAATTTAAATCATGTGCTCAAAGTATAAATATTTGGTCCGCAATATCAAGATTTCAAAATTTGTTAAATCTTCATCATCTTAATCCTTCTCCTAAAATTCTCAACATTTAAAAATGACTTAATCTCTCAATCTAATCTTACTTGATCACAATCTGACAAAAATTTACCTCAAGTTGATAATGCCACTTCTACCCAACTTAGAATTTACCCATCCATTACATAAGGCTATACATTTAAGAAAAACTTTCTCAAATTATTTAATCGTGTTATTCAATCCTCAAAAATATTTCACATATTTTATGCCCTTAATTACAAAAGATAGTCACCAAGTAATGTGATTGGCCTATGGGGTTATCTAGTACTATCCGTATATCAAACTTATACCAAGCACGTGCGTTCGTCTTTCCGAAATAGGGAAAGACAAAAAATAATGATAAAGAATTAAGGAGGAGGTGATAGAATACAAGTACGGAGTTCAAGGCAATTAAAGAATTCAAAAACAAAGTTGTCAGGGCAGTTGTGGATTAAAATTTTATTTTGGTAAATTTCTATTTGCATGCTCATATTAGTACAGTTATGTAACCAATACGATATGATCGAACATGTCTAGAGGGCAAGTTCACGTAAAGTAGTTATGGGAAGAGCGAACCAAGCGCACTAAGGTTGATCAGACCATAATACACTGATTCTGATTTAGACGATGTATTAGTAGGCGTCCCCAATAACACATATCTCATGAACAAGCTCGATAAAGGAATAAGCTTGCAAAACTAGGCTATAATAGCAGCATAAGTCGAGGTACTCCAGAAAATATAAGTACGCTGGATTATGATGGAGGAAGGTACAGAATAATTTAAGTTCATCAAGAAGACCGGTGTTGTGCCTCTACACTTGCCATACTAACTTCTTGTCTAAGTCTAAAGTCAACCAAATGGGGGTATGGTCCTCTAAGTTCTACAGTCAGGATAAACGCTATCTTCTTATGTAAGCCTATAGTTGGTGTCATTCAATTACACTTTATTAATAGGTCAAAAGGACTATGTGATATTAGGTTATGAGACATACTACCCAACTGACAAGAATTTAACTAATAGTATTATTGAATTATAGAGCGTATATACCTAGTATAAGTCATCTTCCTAACCCCTATCAATCACGAAAGAAAAGATAAGATTGACATTGTGAAAGGATCAAGCAAGATGCAATACAAGCAATCAAATAAGAATGCAAAATAAAATCAAGGGAGGTGATTAAATCAGTGGATGAGATCCTATATTCTATTCCTATGCGTAGGCTTGCTCGGTACAGTAACGTAACCGAGACAATATGCTCTCGACCTGCATGGGCAACCACAAAAACAAGTCACGCCCCAGTCCCAAAATACGTAGGACTAGGAATACGTAAGCATGCCAGCCGTCTGTATATGGCAACTCCAATATATGGATACCATAATACACACGTACGCTATAATATGAATATTAACTCATATGTGGTATATATGTATTATCACAAGTTACAGGGCATAACTAGATCTTATCCACAGAATCAAATAACCAATCAACTATATAACTGAATCAAGTATAAAATGCTTGATAAGAACAAGTAGTTGGGTGGAGAAAAATCCACTACCAACTAGAATATAAGAAAAACTATGTTGTACACATCTAATGAATAATGAGACTCGAAGAGAAGACCTCCTCGAAAGAGATAAGTAGCAAGTCCTGATCCGTGCTCCTGCGAATAGTCAAGATTGTCTACACCTAAAAAGGGACCAGGTCCTCAGAGGGACGTAACAAGATAGATAGAAGCATGCCAATTAAATACAGTAAAACATGCATAATAGACAAAAAATATATAAGTATGTTGTACTAGACATTCTATATGAATATGCATAATGATGACAACTTTTCGACATATGGGCATGGGTAGGCTACTCTATCTAATCTCACAACTCACACACACGTCAGGAGCATTAGAAATCGACATACCGCGAGAGAACCGAACAACACGATACCAGAAATTGACATACCGTGAGGGCAGCGACCAGCGTGACACAACTACCGTAGTGCGTGCTAGTTACTACTGTTTACCAGAGTGGTTATAGCCCATACGCCTACTAATTGTCGTCTCCTCCCATGATACTATGTGTCAAGTGTGTGTCAACATATATATATATAGTATATAATTATGACTGAAAAAAACATATATATAAAGAATATATAAAAATATGATAAGCATGCAAAGTACTATAAACAATTTAGCAAGGTATCTTGCTTAGCAAGAAAGCTGCAAAGTGTAAGCGTCCAGACGTCAAGCACAATGGATCAAAACTATGGCATCCGAATGAACGTCACCGGATGCTGAAATAAATAACTCGAACATTCCCAAAATAATCGAGACAGACAAAAAATACTACCATTTCGTCCAATTTGGACACAGGGGCAAAAAGGTAATTTCGGGTCAAAGTGGGTTCACCTATAGGCCACTTTGTACCAAAAAGCGTGCCTGAGGTAAAGGTCTCTAAATGGGACAAATTATTGGTCAAACAAATGATAAACGTCTATACGAACTCAACAGTATGTCCAATTTTGAATTCTGGTAAGCCGAACACAAATTCGCCTTAAAAGTCAACCGAGGGGACCGCAAATAGGCGGCTTGGTCAACTGTCTCAGAATCGCGTAAAACTTGGGTCACAGGACCAGCGTGATACCACGAATCCAATGGCATAAGTTTCATCGCATTCCGACGAGTGTACACTAAATGGTATGGTATTTTACAAAAGTCACCATACGGAAACTTTTTACGGATACGGGTTGATTCCGACGCGCACACACGTTCAAATAAACTTTCACGAAAGTCCACATGTCAGGATATATCATACGCACCTTTCGGTATAATTGGTACGCGATGAGGCGGTCCCGTTTGGCGGAGCGCGCTCCGTATCACAATTTTCCAATTTTGAAATAACAAGTTTTTGGTCGATTTAGAGGCCGAATAAGTTAACACATAGAACGAATTTAGAAAAAACTAAAAGAACAGAATTTTTTTTGGCTATATGGAGAAGAAAAACTCTTTAATTTGTTTTCAAAAATATTAAACAGGTTGGCGGCAAATTGGGTGTGAACATGGGAGTTTGGGTTGAAGTTTCTGGACTATTTTGGTCAGTTTTTTGGTCGAATTTTCGACCAATCCGGAACACGAAAACTTGTTCCGCTTGAATAAAAATCCTAGAGGGTTAGGTTGTGAACGTACACTAGTAAACCGTACGCAAAAAAGATCACAGATGGAGAAGATACAATACCTAGAAGATGGATGCTCTGAGCGGTATTTCTGTACGTGCGCGGTGAACGGAGGCCGGCAGCGGGCGGTCTGGGCGGCTGTGGCGGCTGTCCGGGCGTGGGGGCGGTCGTCGGAGGTCGGTGGTCGTCGGGGCTAGGGTTAGGGTTAGAGTTTAGAGTTTTTTGATATATATATATATATATATATATATATATATATATATATATATATATATATATATATAAGGGAGAGGAAGGGAGA
>JAYESA010002230.1:0-17500 GCA_036927795.1 Iris macrosiphon
ATAATATTTTATATAATATATAGGTGTATATATATATATATATATATATATATATATGTGTGTGTGTGTGTGTGTGTGTGTGTGTGTGTGTGTATTAAGAGTTTATATGTATATATGCATGTGTGTGTTTGACTATATGTGTATATATATATATATATATATATATATATATATATATATATATATATATATATATATATATATATATATATATAACAGTTATCTATAGATAAGTAGATATAAATTTATATAAATGCATTGTATGTATAGATTGATATATTAGAGGTGTTTGTATATTATTTTAGATTGTGGATTGTATCTTGTATCTTTCCTTCGCTATTCCATTCGTGCTTTATCTTTCTTAGTTTGTTTTGTGATTGAGATTAGTCATACTTGTGAGATACCATATTGTTCCTCCGTTTGGAGTTGAGATGATTGACATGTACCATATTATTTTGTTGAGATGTTAGATAGTTAAAAATGACCCAGACAACGTTCTACCGTCGATACTGCGGCGTAGGCTGGGTGTAACCACGTACTCGTGCCCGAATATCCGGGTGCGGGTCGTGACCAATTTTTAGTGGTGGCCCATGCAGGTCTAGATTTGCAAGTAGTACGATTTTGTAGTGGAGCTCGTCTAGAGTACTGCTACGAGCCTGCTTTAGAAAATAGAATTTAGGCTGAGAGTTTACTCAATCACACCTAGGAAAATTCTAAAATTTGTTTTGCAATCCTTATCTATTGAATATTTGCTTTACTTTGAATAAAGTTCTGTCCTTTTTTGATGATATCGTATCATATTCAATATTGATTCCTTATTTCAATCTATCTTCAGGATGCCGCCGAAGACGCGTTCCCAGCGATCAGGTACCGCGATAGCGTGATCAGTCACTTCATCACCTTTGAGGGCAGCACCCTCAGACGATGGTCCAGTACCTAGCTTCAGGAGATCAGCTTCACCGGTCTAGGTGGGCGTATCAGCTTCACCGGTCCAGGTGGCGTATCAACAGCAGCTTTTGGAGGTGCTCCACCTCCAGTACCGAGGATAGGGCAGGCAATTTTCGAGGATCTTCCACCCCCACCACCTATAATTGATCAGACACAGATGTTCTCACTTTTCCCGCAGATAATGGAGGCGCAGCAGCGTCAGTCAGAGGTCCTGCGATAGAGCGTGGAGAATGCTCACCAGATCGTACTTGCAGCAGTTGAGAGAGCTTCCACAGTCCATCCACAGACGGTACCACCTCAGTTTATTCCTCAGCAGCCGAGGCCGGGTACCATCATAGACTTCAAGAGGATGGGCCTGAAGGACTTCAGAGGCACAGAGGGGATCCTTTATGCGGATAATTGGATTGAGGACATCGAGTGGAACCTGCGACTGGCGCAGATTCCAGAGATACTACCGATAGAGGCAGCGGGGTGTATGATGTTCGATATTGTATTGACATAGTTTCGGATAGACCCCAGGATTGCAGTACCAGGGCTCACTTGGGAAGCCTTCAAGGAGCTTTTCAAGGATAAGTTCTTCCCAGATGTGACTCTTATATCTTTGGAGAGCCTGTCCAGTACCTCGTCCAGGGTGGTATGTCAGTGGACGAGTATGCGGTGGAGTATTGCCGACTAGGTCGCTTCGTGGAGGGGTAGAACCCTAGAGGCAGAGCTAGGAAGTTCAGGAAGGGCCTGAACCGGGAGGTCAAATCCTTCACCAACGGAGATCCTACCGCCACCTTTGAGGAGATTCTCAAACAGGCGCAGAGAGCCGAGGATGACTTAGAGCTTGGCTCTAAGAGGCCGAGGGACACAGGAGGATCCAACACTAACACAGGTCCAACGAAGAGGCCTCACTTCCAGCAGCAGCACCAGAGGCATTACCAGCACTAGAGGCACCAGTATTATGGGCCAGCTAGAGCGTTAGCACAACAGATGCATCAGATCCAGAGGGCAGCGGTTCCTTGCACTTTTTATAAGAAGCAAGGACACATATGGGACACATGCAGGATGAGGCTAGGCCAATGCTTATTCTGCGGTTCGGGAGATCATCAGTTGAGGGCTTATCCTAAAGTCCTAAATCGTCCATCTCAGGACGAAGGACAGGCACAGAGAGCACCCGCTAGAGCACCAGCAGGGCAGCAGAGAGGACCTCTTCCACCGCAGCAGTAGTAGTTTGCTCAGCATCAGCAGCAGAGAGGAGGGCAGCAACATGAGCAAGCTTTTACCTTGACTGTCAAGGAGGAGGAGCCGGTTGGCAATGTCATCTCAGGTTCAGTTTATCTCGATTTCTTTCCAGCTCATATTTTGTTCGATTCTGGTTCTTCTCATAGTTTTGTATCTGTATCTTTTGCTTTGACGCATCATCTTGAGTCTGAACCGTTGGCGAGGACTTGCAAGATCATGACCGAGGGTGACATTATCCTGGTCAGTGATGTTTGTAAGAACCAGAGAGTTTATTTGGGAGGCCGAGAGTTGAGTGTATGTTTACTCGTAATGCCACTTCCGAGTTACGATATAGTACTCGAGATGGATTGGTTGAGTAGGCATCATGCTAGTATCGAATATCGTGGAGGCAGAGTTTTATTTCAGACGCCAGGAGAGCCAGAGTTCTAGTTCGTCCGAGGATCAGAGCAGAGCGAAGGCGATTTCTGTGGAGCTTTGGTAGAAGAGCAGGAGCCACCACATCCGTTGATTGCAGAGTTCACGGATGTCTTTCAAGAGGAGTTGTCGGGGTTGCTGTCAGATAGAGATATAAAATTCTCTATAGATTTAGTGCCAGGCGCAGAGCCAATATCTCAGCATGTCTATAGAGTAAACAACAGTGAACTGACGGAGTTGAAGAAGCAGGTGGATGAGTTACAAGATAGGAGCTTTATCCGTTTCAGTTCATCACCATGGGGTGCTCCAGTACGTTTTGTACCAAAGAAGGATGGGTCGGTACGTATGTGTTTCGACTACAGGGCACTTAACAACCTCACTATCAAGAACAAATATCCGTTGTCATGGAGTGATGATTTGTTTGACCAGTTGAGCGGAGCGAAGATATTCTCAAAGATAGACTTGAGGTTAGGGTACCACCAGGTGAAAGTAAAGAGGGAAGACATCTCGAAGACAGCTTTCAGGACTCGTTATGGGCAGTTCGAGTTCTTGGTGATGCCGTTTGGGTTGACCAATGCCCCGACAGTATTTATGAACCTGATGAACAAGGTGTTTCATCAGTACTTGGATTGATTTGTTGTAGTCTTCATAGATGATATTCTGATATATTTGAAGTCCCCAGAGGAGCATGAGCAGCACTTGAGGATAGTTCTGGAGACCCTTAGGAAGGAGAAGCTGTATGGCAAGCTATCAAAGTGTGAGTTCTTCCTTGATAAGGTTGAATTCCTCGGGCATGTTATTACAGGAGATGGAATCTCAGTTGACCCGAAGAAGATATTAGCAGTTGAATCATGGTCTACCCCGAGTTCAATAGCAGAGATCATGAGTTTCTTGGATTGGCGGGATACTATTGGAGGTTTGTTCAAGACTTTTCCAGACTTGCAGAGCCGATGACTAGACTAACCAGGAAGGACATGGAGTTCGTCTGGACTGAGGATTGTGTAAACCCCCTCACCCGAAAATAGGTATCTTGTGTGTGTATTTTGTATTTCCTGTATTTATTTTAGACTTTATTTTAATTAATTAAAACCCAATAATTTAATTTGGACACTTCACCATGGTTTGGACATTAATAATATAAGATGGCCCCAAAAATCTGTATCGCTTTCATAGAAAATAGCCTACATAGGAGACATTACTTGTAGCATCATTTCGTGGCACAAAAATTCGATCCCTTGGTGTTAGTATGACATTAGTATAACGACCATAGATTAATTATTAAATATTTAGATAATCTATATATAATTTAATTGTGGTTATTTTTTAATTCCAATTTTTCTACAATTAACATCCCATAATTCTTCGTGCTAAAGTATGTAAATTCTCTTTTTATAGATTTGCATAATATTTTCTATTACCTGTTTTGTGGATAACCAATTAATTAATTACTTGGTTAATTAGATAATATAATTATTTGATTTGTAACTAGATAAATATCTAAGTATTAATTATAAAATATTTTCATAAAATATTTTGAGATAGTTTATTAAAACTTTACAAAATAATTTTCTAGAATTTATTTTGGTGTGCAATTATTCTTTTGGATTTTTATAATTCCATCTATATATATATATATATATATATATATATTTATATATATATATATATATGTATATATATATATATATATATATATATATATATATATGCTAATAATAATAATACTAATGATAATAATAATAAAAAATGTTAGTGAAAATAATAGTATTAATGATATTAATAGTAGTAGTAGTAATAATAATAATAATAATAATAATAATAATAATAGTAATAATAGTAATAATAGTAATAATAATAATAATATATAGTTAATAATAATAACCATATAAAACTATTCCTAGAAATAAATAAAAAGAAAAGAAAAGAAAAAGAAAAGAAATGAAAAGAAAACTAACCCTAACCGAATCCCCGATGACCTCCGGCCGACCACCCCTACGCCGGCGCCGCCACCCCCGCGCCGCCGTTGCGCAGCCGCCGCCGCCACCGCCCGGACAACCGGTCGTCCGCGCACCACGCGTGAAATATCACAATTTTTGCCCCAACTTCAAGGTGATGTATCTCCCTCAATTTTGATTATTTTTGCGTACGGTTTGTTCGTGTACGTTCACAACCTAAGCCTCTAGGATTTTTATTCAAGCGGGACAAGTTTTTGTGTCCCGGATCGGTCGAAAAATCGACCGAAAACTGACCGAAAAACTGACCAAAACAGTCCAGAATTTTAACTCGCAAACCCCCATGTTCACACCCAATTTGCCGCCAACCTGTTTATTATTTTTGAAAACTAATTAAAGGGTTTTTCTTTTCCATATAACCAATTTTTTTTGTTCTTTTAGTTTTTGTTAAATTGTTCTATGTGTAAAATTATTCGTCCTCCAAAACGACCAAAAACTTATTTTTAAAATATTAGAAAATTGAGATACGGAGGGCGTCCCGTCAAATAGGACCGTCTCATCGCATACTAATTGCACCAAAAGGCGCATGTGGTATATCCTGACATGTGGGCTTTCACGGAAACTGATTCGGACTTGTGTGCGCGTCGGAATCAACCAGTATCCATAAAAAACCCCTGTATCGTGACTTTTGTAAAATATTGCACCATTTTGTGTATGCTCGTCGAAATACGATGAAACTTGCGCTATTGGATTCGTGGTATCACCTGGTCCTGTGATCCAAGTTTCACGCAATTCCGAGAAAGTTGACCAAGCCGCCTATTTGCGGGCTCCACAATTGACTTTAAGAGCGAATTTGTGTTCGGCTCACCGGAATCCAAAGTTGAACATACCATTGAGTTCGTATTGACGTTTAGAATTTGTTTGACCTATAATTTGTCCCATTTAGAGACCTTTACCTCTGGCACATTTTTCGGTGCAAAGTGGCCCACGTGTGAACCCGCTTTGACCCAAAATTACCGTTTTGCCCTTGTGTCCAAATTGGACGAAAGGGTAGTATTTTCTGACTATCTCGCTTATTCTGGGAACGTTGATGATATTTATTTCAGCATCCAAAGACGTTTATTTGGAGGCCATAGTTTCTGATCCTTTGTACTTGACACCTGGATGTTTATACTATACAACTTTCTTGCCAGGCAAGTATACCTTGCCATTGTACTGTGATTTATATTCTATATGATGCATACATTTTATTTCAGTCATTTAGTATATTTATTTTAACTGCTATATAAATTGCGCGTCCAAGAATAACTTGGGTGCAACGACAGTGGCGTCGTATTTTATCTTTATTATATATATTATGCATGCGACCTAGATTTACGAGACCACCACATGATTGGAGGCATCATTAGGTTAAATTGGCCGTGACATATCTGTTATACGAGTGTGAGTCTTATGTAGGACACAGACTTGCGTGACAGGCTGGCCTCCTGTACGTATGGGACGTGCGATAGGGAGTAACTGTTGATAGAATTTGCATAATTAGAAGTCTTGGCAGTTATTAGAGGTATCATCGTGTCATGGAGATGACATGCTTAGAGCATGGGGTAGGGAGAACAACAAGTAAGACGTTTGGGCTCCTTTGCACTTTCCTTGTGTAACCCATACGCTCCGTCGGAGATGCGCGATCATGATGGCCCCTATATATTATCAGGTGGCCTTTGGCGTTCAAAAGATGACATGTGTCACTACCCAATTCTAGAAAATAGAATTATTTTTTATTTTTATTTGGTAAATTATGTATTGATTATAAATAATTATATTTATATTTAATTGTTGATTGTATTATTTTTTCTATTGGTTGTTTTAGGGTTTTGGCTAGTCTGGACCCATGTCAGACCCTAGTGGACCCATGTCCGACCCAACCAACACCGTTGTGAGGCCTATTTTGGGTTTAGAATAATTATTATATTTTTTAATAAGTTAGTTGGAGTGATTATGAGTTAATTTGAGTGCATTTGGAACCCCAAACCCAAATCCCTTTTAGCATGACTAATTAGGAGGGCATTTTAGTCATTTGACTTAGCCCTAAACCTACTTCTTCACTTGGCCGGCCCTTATTTCCAGATCTGGACAGCAGCCCCCCTCTTCATTTCTTTATTCCATTTTTTTTCTTCTTCTTCTTCTTCATTCTCCATTTTCTTCTTCTTCCTTCTTCCAACAAGTTTCAAGTAAGTAATTTCTTCTCTTTCTTCTTCTATTCTTTCATTGATGTTAACCCTAACCCTATACTTTTTCCTAACCTAGGTGAGTAGAGCCTAGACTTAGTGTAGAGGCTTAGCTTGGAGGCTTGGAAGCTTGAGGGAGGTGATTTCAAGGGTTTTGGAGACTTTGGCCTTGGGATTCCAACTCCTAAGAGGTAAACCCTAACTTTCCTCTTAGTGGTTGCTATTATATAGTGTAATTAGTAGTTTAGAACCTTCCTAGACCTTAAGACTACCCGTGGGAGGAAGTTAGAACTTGTTTTGTTGTGTTTGGAGACTTTGACATTAGGTTTTGTGTCAATTTTGGGTGAAATCCGAGATTGGCCCAATTTTGGGTGATGCCCTTGTTTGATGATAAACAAAAAAAATGAAACTAGGTTTATACGAAACCCTTTCTTTGTTTACAAACAAGAAAAAAAGTAGTACAATTAATCCTATACGAGGATGTTAAGTACAATAAAAATAATTCTGGAGAAAAATTGCTATAGGAGTCTGATCTGCGGTCGATCACTTTGTCCCTTGGACCACACTATGGCAAAGAAGTGCTGTAGAAGAAGAAAAAGCTTCAAAGGTTGCAAGAGGGATTGAATTCTCGTTGCCGAAGTTGTCAATCGACGCTCTGTCTGTGCTCTCTACTCCCCTTTTTCCAGATCCTTGATCTTGATCTCTTCTTTTTGACCCTCTTGATCTCGATCCCTATCTCCTGTGACCGGAGGTCTCTATTTATAGAGCTCAGTCACAGTAACTGTCCAGTCGGCGTAGAAGCCAAACTGTAAAGAGAGTTGCACTCTTTACGCGGCGGTTATAATAACTGCTACCCATGTCTGAATGATCTCATGAATCTGCGTATGACGCGTGTCCCATTATGAGGTAATGCGTATAACTGCTCCTCGAAGATCATGACATGCAAGCCACGTAGGTAACTGCCCCTCGCATAAAGATGGTTGGCATAAAAGCCAAATAACTGTCTTGTTGGCGTAAAAGCCAAATAGCTATCTTGTTGGCGTAAAAGCCAAATTATGCATAAAGTTTGATGCTGCATAAATAGGTAACCAGCGTAAAACTATCCAATTATCCTTCATGACTGAGGTCTTGAGCGTATTCTGGGCTAAATAGCCTTATCACATACTTTTGCAAATATAGCCTGAGTTGGCGTATTTCAAGGAGATAGCATACGGCGTACTCCTATAGTTGAAAATAGCCTAGTTTGGCGTAACATGCAAGGATGGTGATGTGAGCGTATTAGTCACAGTTTTAGCTCTCTCAGTCATTAAAAATAGAACAAAATATCGTGCATTAAATGCAGAGATCTGCCCCCATCTCGTGCATTAAATGCAGAGATATGCCTCGAGCTCTGTACGAGAGACAGCTTTTGACGTGGCATCTGATTTTGTCTCATATTGAGCGTAAAGACTCACTTCTACCCATGTAGAATAGGCAGCGTATTCCTTGAATGCGTAAAAATGACTTGTATCAAAAATATGTCACTAAACGACAACCTGGGCCTTTGTGCAGAATCATCATTATAGCCGTCCTCTCGATCGTCGTGCAGTACTCTTTGTCAGGAGTCAGGTTCACTGTTCTGTCTGACAGATTCATTCGAGGAATACGAAGAGTTCCTCATATGACTTTACGTTGCATTAAAGACAAACGTATTTTACGCCGTAGGGAGATGTAGCCACCTTTTACGCCAAAATGGCCTTTGAGTGTTGCTTTACGCGGGTTGTTCTGAAGCCATATTTTATGCCACACAGCACTGAAGCTCTGTTTTACGCGTGTAGCTCTGAAGTCATATTTTTATGCGACATAGCGCTGAAGCTCTGTTTCATGCAGGCTTCATGCATGTTGGGGGTTTTACGCGTATAATTCTCCAGCGTATTTTCATGCTTCTACAAGACCCCCTTCAAAGTTTTTAAATTCCTCATAATTTGAAATACTTTGAATTAAGCATGAAACGATCAAATTTGACTCGTTCTGTGAGGCTGATTTTTCAGAGATATTTAGGAAGTTGTTGGGATTTGGTTTGTTCTCTTCTGTCTATATAAAGGCAAGCGAGTGAACCTGTTTTTCCATACTTCCTTCACCAAAAAGATAGTTGTCGAGATCCATCGGGCTGACCTGAGGAAGAAGAAGATCATGTTCTTCCAGCATGCAAGGAGCCGTAAAAAGAGGCATCTTCGAGCAAATATCCCCTGCAACGATGGATCATGGAAGGATATCATAGCTTCCTTTGCTCAGGATAATCAGCAATTTTATATGACGATTCGTCCAGGAGAGAGAAAGGGTCTCATCGGACCACACAGCTTGCTAGCTTTATTTTCTCCTATTATAAAGCTGGACGCAGGTGGGCAGCTTGGCCCTGTCTTCTAGTATTGTGTTGGGTCTGAATCTCTAACACAATTCTTGAGCGTGGCTGCCATGGCGTATGGAGGGTGGGCTTGAATAATTTATACAGGCCCAATTTTGTATCCTTCCGCCATTCACCATTTTCTTGTTCATCGGCCGAAGAAGCCGATGAAGTCCCGTAGAAGAAGAAAAAGATCTCCATCAAATGAGAACCTGGCGCAATAGATTCCCACCGTGATCTTGAATATTAATGAAAAATTCTTTATAAAATGGATTTCCATCATATGTAATCATGATCTTGAATATTAATGAAAAATCCTTTGTAAAATAGATTTCCATCATATGTAATCATGATTAATAAACTTGTCTTCTTTTACGCATCATTGATTTGCCATATTTGCTGTGAGGAAGTCTGATAATGTACAGCTTCGACACATCTGAGTAATTTTTTATGCTGACTCTGATAAACGTTTATTCGGTCACGTCCCAACTTTTACGCGTAACGGAAGATGCGTCAAAAACTCTTTAGCATTAAGTTGTCTTGAAGATCCAACTGTCATGCTATTTTTGGACGAGGAGTCACATAGAATTCTGATCTGTCACTTCTCTAATACGAAGAGTTTCTGTTCAGAACCTCATCTTCAAGAATGGCTTCCCGAAAATTCCTCGAAACTGGGCAAGAGATGTCCGTCGAACAGGCCATACTTGAAATTAGATGTAAAGGATTCTGGCTAGACTTGGAATAAACTTCTAATGGTCCAAGAAGAAGAGTCATCTTCAATGCTGACATATGTGTGTTTCAGACACTTGGAATATTTTGTAACAAAAAAGGAGCATTTTCTGCGTAAACCCTTGTAATTGGCTTTCTCGAGTATAAGATCCAAATTATCAAGATATACGCGTATCCTGTCCTGTGTAATTTTAAGATATGCGGAAAGTCATAGATCCGTAGCATCTGTAGCATCTGAGCATAAAATCGTAGATCTGTAGCTTCTGAGCGTAAAACCGTAGATTTGTAGCTTCTGAGCGTAAAATCATAGATTTGTAGCTTCTGAAAATTCTGAACGTAAGATCATAGATCTGTAGCTTCTGAGTGTAAAATCTCCTGAGCGTAAAATCATAGGTCTGTAGCTTCTGAGCATAAAAGATTCTGAGCGTAAAATCATAGATCCTTGCTCTGCGCGTAAAAATCTGGATCCGTTAAGCAGCATGACTATCCGTCTTCCTTTTCAATTGATAGGATGACGTGGTCCCAAATCATAACCGACTATTAAAAATTGGATTTGGTTAGGGATTCGAAGACTTATCTGAACTCTAAAAATAGCCCAAGGTCTTGAGAGAAAAACCCTTCATCTGTTTCTGCAAAACCCTTTCTTTCTGAGAACTTTTCATCTTCGTCTCTTTTCTGAGAATTCTGAGTTTCGTCATGGCACCAAAACAGGCCTCCGTCTCTAAGGGAAAGAAAGCCGCTTCCTCATCTCGCTCCTCTGCTCAAGCTGCTCAAGCACGAGCAACCCCCATTAGGCTGAGCGAGCCCCATTCTGAACGAAGTGCTCCACCGTCGAGCTGCGCTCCGGGCATCACAGGTAAAGACTTCGAGAGGAATAGAGAACCTTCCGTACACGTTGTACGTGTATGCACAATAATACGTCCATATTTCTAATGTGTCAGCGTAAAACTCCATATTTTTGCAATCTGGCATAAAAACTCAGACTGTCAAAATTTGGCGTATACTGAAAACCTTGAGTTTTACGCACTGGATGTAAATTCTAGCGTAAAACTCAAATTTTGGCAGTCTGGCGTAAAAGCTCAGATTGTTAGGTTTTGGCGTATACTGCCAACTTTGACTTTTTACACACTGGAAGTAAATTCCAGCATAAAAAGTCAAATTTTTGTAGTCTGGCGTAAAAACTCAGACTGTCAAGTTTTAACGTATACTGCAAGAGTGTAGCGTCTAGCGTAAAACTGACTTGTTTTCTTGCTTTTTACAGTGGACCTACAGATCCCTCCTTTGGCTGAAGTGATGGGCTCTGCTGCTGGACTGCTGAATTCCAATTACCTGGAGGACTTGTCCCATGTGACATTCCCCATCTCTGGAAATGAGTATCCTCAAGGAAGGGGAACTCTGATCTCATCCCAAAGAGAACGAATGTTGCTGAGTATGATCAGTGGGGAGCCCCTGACATACATAGATGGGACTGAGTATAAGAAACTATGTTTCTTATTTGGGGACGTTATTGATAAGCAGTCTCAGATTAAGCCCAAGAAGGAAGATTGGGTGTTTTCTGCTGAGGGCACGATCATGTATCTGCCAAAGATGCCTAGAGATTACCCTATCTCAGAGTTCTTTCATGCCACCCATCGCAGAAAGATGGTGTAGACTCTGACTCCCGATCTTCACGGCTAGCCGGGGAAGATCTTTTATAAGAAAGGATTGAACCGAGGAGCCTTTGTGAGCAGTCCTTCAGGCCCTGTTATGCCTTTCAGAGGATTACTGCCGGGCAGCGTCCCGAGTGAAGACACTTCACTGATCCAGCCGATTCAAATAGCGACTTTCTGCAATGACTTTATGGGGCATGGAGGAGTATACCCTAAGGTTAACCCTCGCACCAGTGGATGGCTTAGCCCCCAGAATCTTCGATGGTCCATTTTAACTGCTTGGGCCCTGAAGCACTTCCAGACGGAGCTAGAAAGTATTGGTTTATTTGCGGCTGTGAGTGCCAATAGTGTTGGGCTGCCTCTCAACCCCAACTTGTTCTTAGCTTTGATGGAGCGATATAATTCGCTCACTGGGACTTTCGCCACTCCGCTAGTTGAGTTGGGCTTAGCCCTTCATGAGATGGCAGATATCTCATAGCTGCCAATGGAAGACACTCCTTATGAAGAGTATGTTCCCACAAACAGGGAGATGAGGGATACAAACCCTCGGACAGTGGCAGTGTACCAGGAGCTGATGAGCCACTATCTTGCATGCACCACCTTCTACAAAGAGCCCTCTGATTTGGCCCATATCAACAAATGGGTATCATACCTCTTCTTCCATCAGGCCAGAAATGCCAAGCAGGACAAGGTTGTAGATAGTAGAGATAAGCCTTTGAACCTGCTGAGTATGCTTAGTGCCAACACAGTCGATGATCTCATTGAAGACACTGGGGCTTCAGATTATGATCTCGATAAGGAGATAGGGGGTTATCCTGCAGGTACTAAAGCCTAAAGTTACATGAGGCATTGTCCCAAGCCTCTGTCAAGGGAAGCTCAACTGGCTGGTTTTCTCTCTGTCTGGCTACGCCGATGGGTAGTGCCTGGCATCACGTCTGTGGATCGCATTCATCGCAACACCTTATGGCCCGTAGTACGTTTGATATTTGGAGCAAGATTGGGCCTGCTTCCTGCCATGGTATGCAGGATATAAGCTGGCCTGAGGGCCATTACTGAAGGACTGCTGGCTGATGATACACAGCGTGAAGGATATCCCAGAGTAAAATTACCATTCCTATATCTGATGGGATGGTTAATCCTTCACAACACTAGAGTGATGTCTCCCGGATCTGTCGGTGGTTCAGGCAATAACTTCCTGTTGAATTACAGGAATTCTTCTTGGAATGTGACTAGCGTCATAGACTGTCGGCTAGCACTAAATTTTGCCCATAGTTGGAAGTTCTTCTGCATTGTCCCTCCTGTACATATCAATCAACAGGGGACAAAACTTTAGGATGCAGGTCAGCGGAAGACTATTCTTTCTCCTGAAGCATTTTACTGGTTGGTCTGTATTAGACCTTCCCATCTGCTATACAGAAGTAAGGACCACTGCTACTTGGAGCCTTATCTGCCTAGCCGGTTCGCCAGGCAATTTGGGTACGACCAGTTGCACGTGGGGAACCTTATCACCAGCTTCAAGTTCAAAGCTGGACTTATTGATGGAGCTAGAGGATGGCGGTATTTTATCATGGGTTATACCAGAGCAACCTTTGCTGTGCCTGCGACTTCTCTCTCCATGGAGTTGCGCATTCTTCATTCGTACGTGCAGTTTTATGCGTCCATCAATACCTTCCATCATGATTTCGATGTACATGGAAGTTTCAGGATGTCCTCACATAGGTCTACTGGAAGGGAGGAGATACCGTATGTTTCCTCGGATGAAGGTGATGAAACCACCGGTGCAGACGACTATTTGTTGATTGTACCGAGAGGCGTAATAGCTCCGCCAGCAGAGCCTCTCATAATCTCCAATAAAAGAAAGGCTTCCACTCTGAAGGAGCCTTCCCTCCGCAAGAAGAAGCAGACTGTCAGAGGTCCTAAAAAGACTTCCACCAAGGGGGCCTCTAGGAGTGAGCCTATTATTTTTCCTGTTGGGGATGATTCTTTGATCAGGAGTCATTCGCCTTTTAGAGAGGGAACCTCCACACTTCCAGCTGATAGTGTTGGAGATTCTTTGCTCGCGATTGCTGTCGTTACCACCGTTGCTGGTAGTGCTTCGAGATTGCCTTCGAGGCCGAACATAATAAGAATCAATATACCTTTATCCAGACAAATAACGGGCCTAGTCCCTCCTTC
The DNA here is from genome assembly GCA_036927795.1 of Iris macrosiphon. Taxonomy (NCBI): domain Eukaryota; kingdom Viridiplantae; phylum Streptophyta; class Magnoliopsida; order Asparagales; family Iridaceae; genus Iris; species Iris macrosiphon. The sequence goes on from JAYESA010002230.1 coordinate 13,703, forward strand.
GTCTATAAGTATCTCAAGCGAGATTCCACCCGATGAGCCTCGAGTGGATCTGGGTGACGACTGGGATGACTACCCTCAAACGTCAGTTGGTGCACCCTCTTCTCCAGGTATGACAGCTTGTTTAGCATCATTAAGAAATGATTTAGCTATACAAGCTGCAGACGCAACATGCATACCATCGGCCATGGGTAAATATTGTCTTCACGCTTTCTTTAGGAGAATTAACATTAAATTGATATTAACTTTCTCTTATCTTATTTTCTGGCGAAGACATCTCTGGGGAGGGCGGAGTTGACACAACTTTTGACTTTGTTGCGGATCCAGCTAATGAAACGGCGGTGCCCGACGTTGAAGAAGCATGCTTTGAAGTTGCCGATCTTTCATCCGCAATATTCTCGGGTGTCATCCCGCCAGTAGCAGTTCAAATAACATCAGAGGAGGATGAGCTCATTATCTTGACTGTGCCTCCTTCGTTGAGTATGCCATCAACTTTAACCGTTGCTGGTGTCCCTTCTTTTGTCGCACCATCCGTTGAAGCAACGACTGTGGCAACATCCTCTGTAGTCCTTCCGGATAGAAGATTTACCGATATTGTAGTCACTTCCGCCGTACATTCGATCTTTGCTATGCTAGTTGAACAATATACTAGCATATTCTATCGCACTTTGAAAGAATTAATATCTATGGTGCTGGAGAAGAATCTAGGCTTTGATGCTCTGAAGACGTCCTCCAAGCTCACTATAGTGCCGATTAGAAATTTTAATGACGCTGAAAGAGCTGATACGCTAGAGCAAATAGTTAATGGTTTAGAATAACCCATTAACGAATATTTGCAACTGTCCCGAGGCAGCATCGATGACCTGGTTCAAGTTGAGTATGACTCTTTAACTGCTGAACTTGCTCAGAGGATAGAAACTTTAAACAAATCTATCCAGGAACAACAACAAGAGATGGAGAAAGAGCAGGCAGTATTGGTGGAGAGTATTCCTTAGCTAACTCAGTACCATGCCGAATGTGAGGGATATAAAGCGAGGGTTCAAGATTTGGAAGATGAACTTGCTCAGACAAGGGAGAGGCTTCTCAAGATATCGGTAGCTCGTGATGTATTTGAAGGCCAAGTGAAGACAGCTCAGCAGAACTTGGCACATGCAGGTGTCATCCACGCAAGTTTTGTTGATTCTCTGTCCGAACTATCTTTCTTGAGCAATAAAGAAGCAAGGCTGGAGCGGGCTCACAACAATATTTTAAACTCCAGGAATGAGAGGATGGCTGCTTTGGTGCAACAGATCAGGGATTTAACTGCTCCTCCCCAATGATGTACTTTTTTGTTTCTCCTGTAATTTCTCAGAGATAATAAAGATACATTTTTTGACTTTGTGGACCCATCATTTTTTAGAATATAAATGATAGGCTAAGATGAAAGTGATATCAGAGGTATCATGAACATGATATACTTTCGTTAAGGTTTTGCTGAATGTAAATCTATTCAGAAGTAATATGAACCGGATAGAATATAATCCAACTAAATTTGTATACTAAACACTACCAGAGGTAATATGAACATAATAGGTTTACAAATTAGTTAATCATATCCATTAAGAGGTCATATAAATCTGATAGAATATAATCCAGCTAACCTTTGTGCATGGTATCGTCAGAATAAGATCTTCATCATACTCCGTTAAGCAAAGGAGATCAAGTGTAGTACTTCTTCGGGTATTCGCAGTTGATAGGAGCCATTATCAAATCTTCATTAGGCTTGGCTAATCTGTAAGTGCCATTTGAAATCATATAAGGGCCCTCCCATTTCTTTACGATTGTTTGTGCGAACTTTAGTCATCGTACCGGAGGTAATATGTACATAGTATAATACCGTGTTTGTTGAGGATATTCCACTAGGGAATCTTTGGTGGACCTATTATTTGTTGCGCACGTTGAGTACAAATAATAAGTTCGAAACAAGCCCAATCAGCTGATAGGTTTTGTGGCTAGTAAGGACGTCATGCTGGAGGATTTTGGTGGACCCATTACTTTTTGTGCATGTTAGTGCAAGAAATAGGTTTGAGACAAGTCCTGACAGAGGAAATATAGACGCGGTAAATTATGACTCTGTGGGGATAAATATGGACTGACTCTTTCTTTGCTGGGAAAATGAGGATAGTTCAGAGGTAATATGGACATGAACAATTTGTTTCCATTGCGGGTTATTCCACAGGGGAGTTTTTGGTGGACCTATTACTTCTTGTGCACGAGAGTACAAGTAATAAGTTTAGGACAAGCCCTGCCAGAGGTAATATGGACATGGCAGTTTTTGTGGACCTAACACCACTTGCATACTTAGAGTTAAGTACGGGTGCTAAGTTGAGATGACAATCGATATCAGAGGTAATATGGACATGATAATCGATAGCCGGACCAGGAAGGTTTGTTCAGAGGTAATATGAACATGACAAACTCAACCTGAGAGAAGTATTATGATAGCAGTTCAGAGGTAATATGAACGTGAACTAATTTGATAGCAACAACCTGGGAGCTTTGCTCAGAGGTTACTTGGACATGGCAAACTTAGCTGAACAGTTCAGAGGTAATATGAACGTGAACTCATGTCCAAAAAATTTACCAGATTGATTTGTTAAGTGTGGTCTATGAAGATAGACCAGAGGATCGCTCCACTGGAGATATTGATGGGACGATAGCTCAGAGGCAATATGAGCATGGCTAGCGTCTAACTAGATAGATTATGAATAGTCACGGCGGGAGTATGCGAGTAAACTTAGGGACTCATCATCCGGTACTTCTTGAGGGAGCAAATTGCCACGTTGGAGTGAGATCAATTTACAATGACCGTCTTCTCGTTTATAAATGCAAAGTGATGACTTTAGCATCGATCAACTCCTGGATTCTTCTTTTCTGTACATATCATGCCTTCGTGGGGTGATGAATGTATCGATGAAAGAGACGATATTCTGGGTCATCGACCTTGCCAGTCCTTTCAGGGTATCCGATGTTGGGTAGCCGGAGCTTGTTTTCCTTCATCAATATATTGAAGATTTCAATAATGTCATCATCATTGAAGGAGAAAGTCCCCTTTGGCTTTCGGGCTTCTGATACCTGAGTCGTATGGTCTTCAGGGAAGATGGTCATAGTTGCATCATCTTCAGACTCAGAGGGAATTCTACCCCCAGCTTTGGATGCCGCTCTGTTTAGTCGAGGGAGACTACCCCCAGACATGTCGTTGTCTAGTTCTTCTTCTTCTTTTTCTTTTTGTTTTCCTTTGTCCACAGAAGTTGATTTAGAAGGACCTGCCTCTGGTATTACAGGATCAGACTTTGGAGGTTTGGAGTTTGCAAGAGATGCGATATACTCTAACCCAAAATGAGTTCGTTGACTGTAAGGATCATCATACAACGGTATTCGTCTGCCTTTTCCATAATTGAGGCCTTGCTTTAATTTTAAATCATAACCCATGTTTCACATAATCTTCAAAACTTGTGGGCTATATCTGTGGATTTACATTTTTTTAACATCAGACTCATGAGAATCTTCTTGTACAATCGGTCTATTTCGTATGTGACCGAAGACTATTGGGTGCTGATCATTGCTAGTAGGTAGAACAATAAAGATAGATTCTTCATGTGGCCCATATGTCATGACAACGTTAGATGTTGACGCTACTTCATATATGATCTCCCCATGCTTGGTAGTTAGGGGCGCCAAATCTTGATTTTGACCCCCATCTTTGTATTTTTGGATCAAGAAATCACGCAAATCAGGAAGATTAACAGAAGAAGGAGAAGA
>JAYESA010002230.1:22500-27546 GCA_036927795.1 Iris macrosiphon
TGTGTGCGAGTTATTTATCATGTACGTAGCGTGTCGTGGTTGGATCCAAGAGTATTAGTGGGGGAGGGGAGTAGGAGTTGGTTATGTGATCAAAGCCAAAAAGTATTCATGTGTATGTCGGTTATGCAACTCACGCATAACGGAGTTATCATAGATTATTCATGTGCAACCTAAGCCGATCATATAACGAACTTGTGCTCAAGGCACTTAGCTAGTATTCCTATTTTCTCACATGTAGTTACTTCTCTACTACTTGTATTATTATACAGTTTTACATTGCAGCTACTTTATCTGTTCCACCATGTATTTATTTTCCTGTGCATCTTGTATACTTTTCTATTGCTAGTCATATACACCTTACCATGTATTTGGAGTTGCTTTCAGAGTTATGTACTTCGCTCCAGTCCTGACTGGGCATATTTTTTCTAGAGGATCCTGAGAATTTTTGCCCGACATTCTACGGGACGGGCGTCGAGGAGTGTTGTGACCCGGAGATTGAGGAGCCCGTCGAGGAGAAACCGTTAGCACCCTAGTTAGTTAGGTGGGTTTTCCTGGATTGTTTCCAGTTGATATTCTGGATGACTGTATTATTATTTTGCTCTTGTGAAATATTGTAGACTTTAGACTTGGACTGTATATTTGGATATTGTACTTGCTCTTTGTTTATTTGTTTCGTTGTTGATATCTTATCGTGCTTTTACTCTTCCCCTAGTTATTGTGATTGAGGCATATATATATATATTGCATGGTTGCCCTCCTTTTGGAGAGGTTATATTGACTGATCATTATGAGATATAGGTCTACCTGCCATAGGATATAGGATATGGAACGGACCTTTACAGTATTCTACCGCCAATTCTGCGACGTAGGCTGGACGTACCCACGACTCATGCCCGATTTTTTGGATGCGGGTCGTGACACATTTTTGGTGGCGGTCCATGCAAGGTCTAGTATACAGGTATAGTTTCTAGGTCTACCTGCCATAGGATATAGGATATAGGCTGAGAGAGTGTGTGCTCAATCACAACTAGGACCCTTCCTTATTCTTTTGCTGTCTTTAATTTTTCTGAAATTATTTTCTTTTGAAATATTACTGTCCTTCTTTGACGATATCATATCTTGCACCGTTGGTGATGTGATCCCAGGTTCTGTTCTTCTTGATTCCATTCCAGCACTTACTTTATTTGATTTCGGTGCTTCCCATAGCTTTATGTCTGTATCTTTTGCTGTTAGACACCATCTTGTCGCTGAACCTTTAGCTAGACTCTGCAAGATCACGACCGGGGGTGGCATCATCATAGTCAGTGAGGTATGCAGAGACCGGAGAGTTATCTTGGGAGGCCGGGAGTTGAGTGTGTGCCTACTCGTAATGCCACTTTCGAGCTACGACATTGTACTCGGGATGGATTGGTTGAGTATGCACTGTGCTAGTATAGATTGTCGTGGAGGCAGAGTGTTGTTTAGTCCGTCGGGTGAGCCAGAGTTTGAGTTTGCCAGAGAAGCAGCGGAGCAGTGCGAGAGAGTCTTCTACGGAGCCCTGGTGGTAGAGCAGAGGTTGCCACATCCACTGATAGCGGAGTTCATAGATGTCTTTCCGAAAGAGTTGCCAGGGTTACCTCCAGACAGAGATGTGGAGTTCTCTATAGACTTGGTGCCAGGCGCGGAGCCGATATCCCAGCATATCTATAGAGTCAGCAACAGTGAGCTGATAGAGTTAAAGAAGCAGGTGGATGAGCTTCAGGATATGGGATTTATCAGATCTAGTTCTTCTCCGTGGGGTGCTCCGATACTTTTTGTGCCGAAGAAGGATGGGTCGATACGGATGTGTATCGACTAAAGGGCTCTGAACAACCTCACAATCAAGAACAAGTATCCGCTTCTGCGTATTGATAATCTTTTTGACCAGTTGAGCGGAGTGAGGGTATTTTTCAGGATTGATCTGAGGACAGGCTACCACCAGGTGAAGGTCAGGAGGAAGGATATTCTGAAGACAGCTTTCGGACCAGGTATGGACAGTATGAGTTCACGGTGATACCGTTTGGGTTGACTAATGCCCCGACAGTGTTCATAAATCTGATGAACAAGGTATTCCATCAGCATCTAGACAGTTTTGTGGTGGTGTTTATAGATGACATCTTGGTATATTCGAAGACCCCAGAGGAGCATGAGGAGCATCTGAGGATAGTGCTGGAGACTCTCAGAAAGGAGAAGCTTTATGTAAAGCTTTCGAAGTGCGAGTTCTTCCTTGACAAGGTTGAATTCTTTGGTCATGTGGTGACTGGAGAGGGGATCTCGGTGGATCCGAGAAAGATCATGGAAGTTGAGGCATGGAGTGCTCCGAGTTCAGTAGCCGAGGTCAGGAGTTTTCTGGGGCTGGCAGGCTACTACAGGATATTTGTTCAGGATTTTATCCGGGTTGCAGAGCCGTTGTCTAGGCTAACCCGGAAGGACATGGAGTTTGTTTGGTCAGAGGAGTGGCAGATCGCCTTTGATGAGCTGAAGAGGAGGTTGACGACAGCTCCAGTGTTGACGTTTCCATCATGATATGGAGGATTCACTATCTATAGTGATGCATTGGGGAAGGGACTAGGTTGTGTGTTATAGCAGAATGGGAGGGTGATTGCCTATGCTTCTAGGCAATTATGTCCTCATGAGAAGAACTACCCTACCCACGATTTGAAGTTGGCAGCGGTCATCTTTGCTCTGAAGTTATGGAAACACTATTTATACGGAGAGCGTGTAGAGATCTTCACAGACCAGAAGATCTTGAAGTATGCATTTACCCAAAAAGAGCTGAACATGAGGCAGAGGATATGGTTGGAGTTGATGAAAAACTTCGATATATTATTACAGTACCATCCAGGGAAGGCGAACGTAGTTACAGATGCGTTAAGTAGGTATCTGGTAGCTATGTGCCTGAATACAGATCGTTATCTTCTGGCAGATCTAGAGAGCTTGGGCATTGAGGTGATAGTGCCTGGAGTTGAGATACAGATATGGGGACTGCAGATTCAGTCAGAGTTGGTAGATCGGATCAGGGCTACACAGTTTGAGGATGAGTCCCTGAGGAGCATCAGGCGCAGGTTCAGATTAGGTTATCAGATGACTTCACCATTGCTGATGATGGTTCATTGCGGCACGGTACCAGGTTGTATGTGCCGAGTGGGTCATTGGACGAGGAGGTTCTTCAGGAGGTGCATCGATCCCAATACTCTATGCATCCAGGTGCCAACAAGATGTATAGAGATCTGAGAGAGCATGTATGGTGGTATGGGATGAAGCGGGAGGTAGCACGCTTCGTATCCCGATGCTTAGTGTGCCAGCAGGTGAAGACGGAGAGGCAGAGGCCATGAGGGTTGCTCCAGCCGTTACCCATTCCGGAGTGGAAATGGGAGCATGTGACCATAGATTTTATTTCTGGACTTCCCCATTCTCCAGGAGGGAAGGATGCGATTTGGGTCATCATAGACAGGTTGGCCAAATTGGCCCACTTTCTACCATTCAAAGTGGGTATGTCTACGGAGAGACTAGCAGAGATGTATGTGCGCCAGATAGTCAGACTGTATGGAGTTCCTGTGAGCATAGTATCAGACCGGGACAGTCGTTTTACTTCATATTTCTGGAGGAGTCTGCAGGCTAGCTTGGGCACCCAGCTCAAGTTTAGTAGTGCATATCACCCACAGACAGACGGTCAATCGGAGAGGACCATCCAGACACTTGAGGACATGCTTCTCACTTGTGTTCTGGATTTCATAGGCTCTTGGGAGGATCACTTGTACTTGGTAGAGTTTGCTTACAACAACAGCTACCAAGCCAGTATCGAGATATCACCATTCGAGGCGTTGTATGGACGGAGGTATCGTACTCCGTTATCATGGGATGATATAGGCGAGAGAGCTTTGCTTGGCCCGAAGATGGTGGTTGATGCAGCGGAGAAGGTCAAGCTCATTAGAGATAGACTTCGGGTGGCATAGGACAGGCAGCGACATTGGGCCGATAGCCACCGGAGACCTTTGGAGTTCGAGGTATAGCTTATAATCTAGATTTTATTCTTGTGTTTTCTTGTGATTGCTTGTTTTAGATAAGTGCTGAGACCTTGTTTATGCTAGGTTGTAGATCTGGTGTTCCTGAGGATTTCTCCGACGCGGGGCACTATTCGCTTCGGTGGAGGCGAGAAGCTTAGCCCACGTTTCGTCGGACCCTTCAGTATCCTTGAGAGGGTTGGCGCTGTGGCGTATAGGCTAGATTTGCCACCTACGCTTGAGGGAGTTCATGATGTATTCCACGTGTCGCAGTTGAGATGGTACGTGGCGGATCCCAGTCAAGTATTGGATCACTCAGAGATCATGGTGGGCGCTACTCTTAGCTATCCAGAGCAGTCGGTGGAGATTCTGGATCGACGGAAGAAGGTATTGAGGAACCAGACTATTCCCTTGGTTCGCATCACGTAGAGGCATCACTCTCTAGGTGAGTCGACCTGGTAGAGGGAGAATGAAATGCGCGAGCGATACCCTTATCTTTTCGAGCCTTGAGGTATGATTCTTTATTTTTCTTGCATTCCTGTCATAGTTTCGTCTTTTAATTTTGAGGAAGAAATTATTTTAAGGAGGGTAGGCTTGTCACTACCAAATTCTAGAAAATAGGATATTTTTTATTTTTATTTGATAAATTGTGTATTGATTATAAATAATTATATTTATATTTAATTGTTGATTGTATTATTTTTTTCTATTGGTTGTTTTAGGATTTTGGCTAGTCTGGACCCATGTCAGACCCTAGTGGACCCATGTCCGACCCAACCAACACCCTTGTGAGGCCTATTTTTGGGTTTAGAATAATTATTATATGTTTTAATAAGTTAGTTAGAGTGATTAGGAGTTAATTTGAGTGTATTTGGAACCCCAAACCCAAATCCCTATTAGCATGACTAATTAGGAGGGCATTTTAGTCATTTGACTTAGCCCTAAACCTACTTTTTTACTTGGCCGGCCCCTATTTCCAGATCTGGACAGCAGCCCCCCTCTTCATTTCTCCATTCTCCATTCT